>JACXGM010030573.1:0-13243 GCA_016801145.1 Umbra pygmaea
CCATGCAGCAAGATAATTTTACTTGACAAGATTTCTTGAATTAAGTTTGTTAATTCTAGAAATAAGATTATAGTGTAAAGTTGAACACTTAAAATAAAAAATCACTTTTAAAACAAGATAGATTTAAAAGTGTTAGATATTTTAAGTTGTATTATCTTGGTAAGATCCAAATAATTTGCAGTGCAAGCTTTAGTGCAGTAGAATCCATGCTCTTGTAGTCAGGTTGACACACCAACGCACATGCAGGTATACACAATTATGGATCTGTTGTAATAGTTTAACATTATAGGATGGCCATATTCTTTATAGTCATTTATGGTTTGCTTGTCCAATTGGCTGATGGTCTACTCCCTGGAGAAATTGGGTTTTTGCCACTCATGCGAAAATAAATGAAAACTTGTGAGCACAGACAAGTAAATAGGCACCAGCAAGAAATATCAGAGGGACCTAAATATGGTGCTGGATTAGACAATTAGACTTTAGAAAGCTGTGACCTCTACTGTTGGTCTTGTTCTGTGTCCATACAACTGTCTATCGTGGGATTTGTTGGCAACAATGTGCATGATACGCCAAAGTTAATTAATTTAGTTACTTTAGTTGTAGGCCTTATATGCCTGGCATGTTATTATATAATCAATTTTTATGAGTTTTAAATATTCTATATTATTATCACTAAGGGCCTGAGCACTTATTCTGTTTTTGAGCAATTTTTTCCAATAGAAATGTATTAAATTTCCCTATTTAAATCTTTAAATGCCGTTTTCTCAAAATGAGTTTTTTGTCATTTTCCGGTAGACATATCTCAGCTTATGTAGCACCTATATACACCAAACTTTCCAGTTATACACTTAGCAGTTTTCTGAAGATATTTACAGAGGGATTTGTTGATAAATCATTCCTGGCCTGATTTATGTGACATTTTAATCAAAAAAATATGGCGAAAATCGATATTTTAAGGCTATGGACAGTTTATTTTGATTTCCTAGGTAATGAAAGCAGATATCTTGAAATCCCTCTGTAATTCTTTTTTCATCTTGTGTGTAAACAAAATGAAAAAAGAAATTAGCACCTGGCTTTATCATACGTTCAGATCTGTCTACCGAAAATATATGCAAAATTGCGCATATTTAATGAGATAATGCCTAATTTGCATAAATTAACATACATATTTCAAAAACTTGTAATACATTTTTTTTATGTACTTGTGTAAGTAACCAACTGAGGAAGTTTCATGGTGATATCTATTATTTAAATTTTTTACCCTATTCACCTGTAGTGTCTCGCCTTAACTTCTAATATAGTAAGTGCTATTCCTGGTTAAGAAAGCTACTTCAAAAGATACAATGGGGAATGTTTGGTAAAAATAATTCATTTATTTGAAATGCACTTCAGGTTCTGGTTTATTGCTTTCAATGAGTGTAGCAGTAACCTCAATCCACAACGCATTTTTCCTTGATCCATTGATGCCAGAGAAATTCCTTTTCTTTGCCGGATGTCACTTATCCATGTTGTAAATTCTAAGGACGAGGCCTCTAAACCGTGAATATATGTGGGTGTGATACTTAAATTATGAGTGATATGAACGTTTCGTAAATCACATGTGAGCCCCGTTGTAAGATAATTTCTGCGCTCAGATCTACGCTGGTTTCGACGCACGTTTGATAAATGAGGTCCAATGTCCGACAGCTGACAACTCTAACGAAAGACCTAAATACACTTGATGAGAATACACTGCATTCCAAATCATTATGCAATCAATCTCAGACAGTTGTAATAATTAGTTTGCCAGGTGAGCCCAATTAAAGGAGAACTACATTTAAGAAGGATGTTCCACATTACTAAAGGAGAATTCCATAGCTGTGTTGTTGGGAAATTTAGAGTGCTGTCAGTAGTGAGACAAACTCAAACAATCTGTGTTTCCTTCACCGTGTTATCCAGTTCACACCTGTTATGTTGAAACGGTGCAAATTTTAAAACCTGCTTTTAGCCTCTTAGTATATTCAAAATTTCATTAAAAGTGCATAGCCAAGTGCAGTGATTCCTTCAGAGTTAACACAGCAAATCTGACTGCAGAAGAAATGCATATATGTTGTGATAAATCAGTCGGTGCACATACCTCAGTTTTTTTCCGGGTGAAATCCACACTAGTCGATCATCAAACTCATAAAATCCAATATTCCCATTGGATATATTCAATAATCATGGTTATGCCAATGTTTTACTGCCCTCAATGACTGTATCACCAACCTGTTCTCAATGATCAAACGTAAACTATGTTACTTAAATCTAGGACAGCCCATTTCGCATGATATGTTACTTTAGGTTAGGTTACATCCGTGAGCAAGACACCTAACCTCAGTTGCTCCCGACGAGCTGGCTGGCGCCTTGCATGGCTGACACCGCTGTCGGTGTATGAATGTGTGAATAAATGGGTGAGTGTGAGGCAATGTAAAGTGCTTTGGTTGCCATTGTTGGGCAGAAAAATGTGCTATATAAAATGCAGTCCATTATAGTGGAAGTGCGGTCGAATAATACAATACGAGCGTACAATATGTTACGTCTGGTCACAGTTTATAAAACTGCGGCAGGCGATTTCGATTATGATTATAGATTATGATAAACTACATATCATTTGTTTTGCCCCTTGAGGCTTTCTTTCTTTTCAATTGTGTTTATTGAATAAAACACAATTTGGTTTTCTAAACCCTTCACACACGTCTCTCACTTTACACCGGCATTACGCACTACCGCTATTCGTGACAGTTTGGAATATACTTCACTTCTTCACTTTCGTCTCTGGTCCCAATTGGAACATAGACCGCCATCAATAGTTCTCCAACAGTTCCGGTCCTGGGCAAGTTTCCTACATTTGTCCCCATGACAGTCCAATTTTCTTGGATTCAGCCTCCAAGTCTTGTCGCCAGGTGTTTCAAGGGCGGCCCCTTTTTCTCTTGCTTTAAGGGTTCCAGGTGAGCACCTGTTTGGTGATGCTGTTAGTAGGTTTCTGGAGGGTATGACCAATCCAGCACCATCTGCTTTGAAGGATCTCTTTCTCTACAATCTACTGTCCGGTTGTCTCCCACAGTTCCCTGTTACTGATGGTGACTGGCCATCTGATTTGTAATATTCACCTGACAGGTATTGATGAACGTCTGCATTCTCTTCATGGTTGAGGCTGTTGTTCTCCATGTTTCTGCTCCATATAGGAGTATTGGCTTCACGATGGTATTGAAGCGTTTGATCTTGGTGTGGATGGTCAGGGCACTGGAATTTCATACCTTCTTTAGCTGCTGGAAAACTTTTCTAGATGATACATATATATATAATATATATATATATATAAATGCTGGATACACATTAATGAACTTTTTAATCACAATGGCATTCAGAGCAATGTAACATATTTTTAAATGCACTATGTTAAATCACAGAAAATAGGGGGGTCTGTGTCACATTGTGGGCTAAGTGTCACATCTTACCCTAGGTGGGTAGGATGTGTCTGTTATTCGTGGACATTTTGACCCTTCCTAGTGTTTTGTATTCCTGTGTTTATTGGTTCCTAGCCCCCCGTGATTATTTCAATGTATTGCATTTCCCTGTGTTTATCTTGGCCACATCTCTATCCTTGGTCTGGGCTATCTGCTCCTTGTTGTAGGGTAGGAGGTAGTACTTCTGTATCGGCTTGATTATTAATTCCCTACAGCCTTGTGTCATTAGATGGTTCACCTTTCTCTATATAGCATGCCCAGACCAAAAGGAGAGTGTTGGAGCATTGTGGGTTTACCACCCCGTCACCGTGTGTGTTTCTGAGCCTAACGTGAGTGTATGTTTAGAGTATTCCGGGTTGTTTCATTAAGCAAGTAAGTCTTTTGTGTTCTGCATTCCAGAGTTACGTGTTGTCTTGGTTTCATTTGTTTTAGTGTCCGAGCCGCTACAAGAGCACAAGGTTTATTTAGTTGTACCATGTGTAATTTCCTGCCGGTTACTAGTTTCTTTGCCTTTTTGGGTATTCCTAAATAAATATCCCATGTATCACTTACGTTCTACCGCCTCCGGTCTCTCTCCCTCAATCCACACCGCACATCATGACAAGTTGCTGTATTGCTGGACAGTCTAATTGGCGATTATCGTGGGTTCAAGCCCGAACCATGAGTTTTCTGAATTTTCTTGTGCCCCTTTACGAGGCAGCGCAAAATTGGCATAAGCGCTGCCTGGGATTTTGGTTAGTTAAGTCAGATAGGTCTGTCCTGACATGTCGCTCTCCAGCGATTCTTTGTGTTTGGGCGCCTGTGAATTCATTAGCGGAAATACAGTTAGTGAACATAATCATCTTGTGCATGATCCAACTAAAGGCTTCACTGTTGGGAACCGTGCGAATAGATCAGTGGCTTGGGTGACATGGTTGGATGAACAATGTGTGTGCCCCTCGTCATCCCACAATTTTTTTCATGGGGTTGTCTTTTAACCTAATCTGGAGAAACACTCACCCACCCATACTTTTCAGTGGTTTTGTCTAGCATGGTAGTAAAGGCTAGACGGGACATACCAGGGGCTGCCATCTTGAGATCATAGAAGTTTTGGAATATGTCTATGTCGAAGAGGGTGCAGAAGTTGACAGATCCTGGCCAGTAACCGTTGTTTATTACATCATTCAGTCCAGGTGTCCAGCAGGATTTACAGTCTTCACAATATCCTTGTGACATTGCAAGATCATATCGACCTAAAGTATGCATAGTCAGTGAATGTGAAACATTGTTTGTACTGACCATGCTTTGTAACAAGGATGACAGGTCTTCCCATGCAGGCAGTCATGGGAGCTTTGTTACAGGGACATACAGGCATCTCCACTGGCAAAAGACAAACTGTTGAAGAAAGAATACATTGCATACATGCATTCATGTTATAAACAGTTTATTTCCATCTCTGATAATATTTATTTTTTTAATATGGTGAAAAATAATTTTCGAAAAGAATAACATTGCCAGCATGGACACTTGAAGGATCAGTGTAAATGAAATTATATAAATCTTGCTCAACTTGCATTGCATATTTTTCTAAATCACCTTGATATCCATGTGTATACTTCCCAGCAGAATCAAGCTTTACAACAGTGGTGGAAGAGATTGGTAGGAGGAAACCGTGAATCATGGACCGCCGATTGTGAAGGGCAAATTGTTCATGTTGCTCCAGGTCGCAGCGGATGCAGAAATACTGTTTGGGGAGACAATCTCTGCACTGAATAACAGCTTTTTCCTGGCTATGTTTCTGACATGCCCTGGGTCCAGTTGCCTCTGCTGACAGCATGCTCCCTAGGAGCTGTGAAAGTGCCTCCTCCCATCTCTCCTCCGTACCACTATTTCTGGTGCACCAGTCCTCTGTGAGGTGGCTTGAAGGCTGATCATGGTTCAGAAGCATTTCCCTAATGTCTTCTAGGAGGGTATCTTTTTAGAGATAAAACAAACATATTACAACATATTTACAACTTAAAACCCACTTGTCCCTGTAGCAGAGATGGACAGACAGATGGACAGGCAGACAGCAAAACACACTGATGCATACCAAAAAAAAACTTCACAGTGAGGTTAATACCATAGCATAGCTTGTCTATTTCAGATCTAATGACTGCATTCAAGTTGGAGTTATGTTAAGGAATACATTTGGTTATCCTCTTTCATTATTACTCACCTAGATGTGACTCTGCATGTTGCATGTCTTCAACACTACTTGTATTAACAGTGAGAGTTTTACTTTTGGCCCTTGTTCTTGTTGATGTTACAGCTGAGACAATAACAACACATGTTAAAGGTACAATATGTAATATCAATCAAAACAATAACAAAATACATACTTTGCATTAAAAGCAAACATCACTATGCATATATTATATATATTTCTTAGTTGTATACTTACATTATCCTAAATGTTTCCACTAACTTTCAAATCCAGAGAAATTTGTAATATAATTCGAAGACACGGGACGTTTCATTTTGTCGCCCGTAAATGGCGTCATATAACCTGTGACTACTCTAGTTGTTATAAGATCCAGGGAGCCGCCAAACATAACGTGAATATAGTTATAATTTTTTAACAATATATTACTTTGTCAGTGAACATTTTTTCTGCCGGAGATGCTAGATTGGAAGGTTGTCATTGACGACGATAACAAAACCCATGATCCCACGCAACCTCCCGACGTCATCCAAGTACATCTTTTGCTATTGTTTTGATTGAGAGCCCCCTAGCGGCCAAAAATTACGTATTGCACGTTTAAAGGCATATAATGCAAAAGTATGGGTCTCCAATATTTTGGTCTTTGTGGGGTAAAATATCATTTATTTTTTGTTAAATACTCCATAAATACATTTGGGAGTGAACAAATGCAAATCATCTTGTTGGCCAAATATGGAAAGAATAATATTTTGGGGGATAATTGTAGCTTTGAAAAACTTTATAAAATCTATACATTAACACTCTCTTACAGGTAGAAGGTGTGTGGAATGTCTGTGCTACTACAGCACCTCTACTGTCCATCTCTCTCCAATAGATTCTGGAACCAGTAGCTTTCTTAGACCTGCTTTTCTTTCGGGCCTAACAGTGTGAGTACAATTACGTTAACCACAATTCATTAGGATCTTTGGACTGCCATTTAATTTTGTAAAATTTTTTGTTTCACCGTATTACCGGTTCTAAGTTGAGCTGCAGAGCATATTCATTCCCTTTTTTCAAAAGGCCATCCAGTTGTACCTCATAATCATCTTCTGAAGATGAAGCCATGGTTGGGCAACGTAGTCGAGAAGTTAAGACAGACATCAGAATTAGACAAAACACATGAAAAGACAAACGGACCAGAAAACAGACAGACTGACAGAGACAGGTGTGAAAAAAGATAAAGTATGACAAATGGCTCTGATAAGAGCCATTGGGGTGGGTTTGATAACCAATAACAGGTGTTTGTAAAAATAATCGAAGGGATGGAATCTGCAAAACAAATCTGTCAATGCATGGTTTCGGTAATAACAAGTAGTCAATATTTACAATATTTGGTCCATATTTCAAAAACACTTGTAACCTGTCATTATGTATGTACCGAAAATGTGGATAAAATGTATTGCATGTGAAATTTAGCATTCTATTTGTCATGCTAGCTATATGCTATTGATAAAATAAATGTATTAAATGTGAAAATGCTTAATGAATAGTTATTAAATGATAAATTAGTAGAGCAAGACAGACACGTTTTACCTACTTCTTTCACGGGGGAATTGTGGGAAAAAATTTACCAATTTTCCCCGCCCACAACACACATCATTGTTGTATACAAACACAGAAATGGTGGTAACACCCCAACTGGTGGTTTCTGGCATTGCAGATTCTAAGATTAAATTTAAGAATGTGGTGAACTTCGAACTGTCATAATTAATTTTAGCTTGGGAAAAAATGACATTTCTATTCATATCCTTATTATTAAAATCGGATCACATTAAAATACAGTAATTTCAGTTAGTGTAAACTCATTGAGCAGGGATAAATATTATTTTATTTTTAGTTTATATTGAAACTTTTGCATAGTTGTGAAATTGCTTTAAATGTAGCATAAATAAAAAAGTTATTATTTATTATGAACACTTTTCCAATAGAATCTAACCAAACGTAACATATCATACGCTGTACAGAATAATGGGCTTCGTATAATATTTTACGTCCTGTATTCTAATGCAATTTGAACAAACATGCCATCCAGTTCAAATCATAAGACATAAATTACAATCTACTATAGCCAAATGTATGTTCGGGACGTCCACGAAGAAGGGTGACCCCGGGGTAGAGGAGCCGGACTGTCGGGATGATCACAGTGGAAGGCCCGAATCATGTCGGGATGCAGAACGTCAGCCGACGGGTCAAGGACCTATCAAGTCTGCTTGAAGGTCCCTGTTGAGTCCCCATCAGTACATTGTAAACAGGACTGGATTTTGGTTCAACCTGGTCTGCGATGATGTGTTCGGGAGGGATAAGGAACGTGGCAGCGTGACAGTATGACAAGAGATCCGGCACGTCATATGAGAAATCCCAGTCCTGTCACCAATCAGGGTCATATATCATCAGTTTGACAGAATGTGACCTACATTTACTACTTATGGGCTCTTGGTCTCCGTAGGTGATCCGTAGGTTTAACTGATCCAGTCCGTAATATTAAGAGGTTTCAATTAGACCACTAGCCCTTTTGATAAGGCAACCTGACTAAATTACAGTGGCTAGCACTCACATAGTACCCATAAAAATTTTGAAATGCTGGCCATAGTTTAAAGCAAACACCATTATCCCAAACCTGACCACACAAATCTTCATATGGCAATAACAGAATGATAGAGGACACTATTTTGATTGTACTACAGTCTGTGCTCACCCACCTGGAAAAGAGGAATACTTGTGTGGGCTACCTCAGCTAAGCATTCAATAACATAGTGCCCTTTGCGCTAATCACCAAACAAAAAGATTAAGCACCTACCTCTGCCACTGTGTTCAGGGCCCTCATTTATAAAACTTTGCGGTGGATTTGTGTCAGAAGTGGCGTACGGACGAAATATAGGATGTGGGTACGCAAAGAAATATTCCGATTTATAAAACCGTGTGCACCAGCCACGGTCGGTGGATCTTAATTGGGGAGGACGGGCTCGTATTACGCTCGGAACCGGAGTGAATGGAATGGTGCGCAACGAACAAAACCAATTGTTTTTTTGATTTGCACACATTCCATTCACTCCGGTTCTGAGCGTAATACGAGCCCGTCCTCCCCAATTAAGATCCACCGACCGCGGCTGGTGTGCATGCATGTCCTACGTCGTTTTCCCTTTATAAATCACAATCAACTCAAAATGTGGCGCAGCTTTTGCGGCTGCATATCACGCCTATAATTGCCCATAAATAGTCAGTGAAACACCCCAAAATTAATATTCATTGATTGAGAAAGCATGGCAAATAGAGGAAAACCAAAAAAAGAAACTTCACTCAATGTGAAGTAGAAATGATTGTTGGCGAGGTGTAAAAACTTCCACACGGTACGTTACCTCCCCCACTCTTTCCAACACCAGACAGGGTCCCACCAACTAACTGTCCAGTTTTGGGCATCGCCCCTTCTTGCGCATTGGGTTGTGAAACCGCACGCACTCTCCTGCCCCGAAGTGCCTCCCTTTAGTGTGTGAGTCATAGTGGCGCTTTTGACGCACCCCTGCGCTCTCCAGTTGCTCTCTTGCAAAGCTGTGCGCCACTTCTAACCTATCCTGCAAGCAACAAGCGTAATTTGGGCCAGGCAATATCATGTCATCGCTAGCCGGAGGGCGGCCAAATGTCAGTTCGGCTGGAGTGCGCAACTCACGTCCTAACATTAATAGTGCTGGGGAGCATCGCAGTCGATTCATGGGCTGCTGACCTACAAACCTGCGATAGTAGGATGCCAGCACCAGGAAGTTCTTGACTTTTTTTTCCTTTGGGATGGGCCACCCCCTCACAGCCTCCACTTTGTCTGGCACCGTAATGATGCCCTCACCCCCCAGTTGATGTCCCAGGAACACCACTTCCCTCCGCATGAAATGGCACTTCTCTGGGTGTAATTTTAGCCCCGCCCCCGAGATCCTCTCCAACACCCACCTAAGTGCCCCCAGGGCCCCCTCGAATGATGTCCCGTGCACTAATATGTCGTCCAGGTACACAAAACAGTCAGGGACATCAGCCAGCACTCTGTCCATCAGTCGCTCAAAGGTGGCAGGAGCATTACAGAGGCAGAAGCAAAGCACCTTAAACTGCCAATGCCCTTTGTCTGTAGAGAAGGCAGTCTTTTCCCGTGCCCCTGGTGAGAGGGGTACCTGCCAGTAGCCACTGCACAGGTCAAGGCAGGAAAACCACGAGGACCCTCTTACATGGTCTAGCGACTCGTCAATCCTTGGTAGGGGGTAAGAGTCTTTTGTGGTGACAGCATTTAGCCCCCTATAGTCGACACAGAACCCCCTCTCTTAGGCACCATAACAACTGGTGCAGGCCATGGGCTATCTGATGGCTCAATAAAATCAGCTCGCAACATGACCTCGATAGCTGTATCTGCTGCTTCTCTCCGGGCCAGGGGGATGCAACGGGCCGTATTTTAATGGGGCGGGCATCCCAAGTGCCTATCTTGTGCTGAACTAGGTGTGTCTGCCCTACCTCGTCCTCCTCCCAAGCAAAGCTATGTCTAAATTCCAACAGCAGATCCTTTAACTGTCTCTGCTGTCCCTCCCCCAGGCCCTGGCGTTTCGTTATCCACACAGCTTCGACGGCAATAATTGCCTCCTTCCCTCCTCGGGGGGGGGGGGGTGCAGTGTTTTTGCAGCCACTGGGCTATCTGTGTCTGTGCTATTGTAGGGAGTGAATGGCATTGCCGCTGGAGACAGCTGCTGGGCTGGCACAATGACCAAGGAAGTGGCTGGAACCACTGGTCTAGTTTCGCCTAGCTTCGATGTAGACTGAATAGCAGCCCTGCCCCTTGCCGGAACCCCCAAAGGTGCCATCCCAACTGTGTGCCCCCCCGACAGCTTAAGAGTCCCTGCAGCTAAATCCAACTGGGCCCCACATTTCTTCAAAAAGTCCATTCCCGGTATACATGAGTCCTGCACGGCTGCCACCCATACTGGACACCCCACGGTCGTCCCCCCCCCCCCCCGTTACATACAGCTGACACTTTCCCAGCATGTGGGCTAACTCACCAGTGACAGTTTGCAGCGGGACGGAAGTTTGCTCCACCCGCACCCCCACCGGAAGTATATCTGGTCTCACTAGGGTTACTGTAGAACGTGTGTCAACCAAGGCGGAACATTCTACCCCCTCTACCTTCACACAGACATTGCAGAAGTCCCCCACGGTAGTGGTAGTGTGTCCCACCACAGCCACTGGACTAGGGGATGAGGGGACAGCCACATCAGGTGGAAGCAGGTCTCCATTCCCTTGGCTGCACTGCTGGGTGTCTCCCATGCTTACTGCGGGTTCGGGGGCTGATGGATGGGCCCACGCTGCCCCCTGCGCGAGAACCTGTTGTCGTTTCCCTGGCGACGGGAGAATCTGTCACACTCCCGTTGAAGATGGCCAGGCTGGCCACAACCCCAGCAGACAATGGAAGCTGAACTGACATTTTGCCGTTGCCTCGGGCCCCGCTCAATTACAAGTGAAGCAGCCTTGACCAAACTGCCCACTCTGGCTTGGCCATCCCCGGTGCCCAGGTTGCTGCTGCTATCACCTCTGGTTGGCTGATCACGCCCCCTTCCTCTCCCTCACCCCAGATCAGTTCCCTCTTCCTGGCTGTCTCCACTGCGGCCCGCAAAGTCTCTAGTTCTGCCATCTGAACGTGCTTGCACAGTTCGTTGGGGAAGAGCGCCCTGATAAAACTGTCCCATGCCAGCTCATCTTGTACCCCACTCTGCATAGTTGCATAAGCCCGCCGGGTCAGACTTAGAATACCGCTCGCCAACGTCCTCACCAGTTCCCCTGGGAGTCTCTTTTTGTTGCTCAATTCAATCCGCAACCTGTTAGTTTGCGTGTCACCCCAGAAACGGCTCTCCAGCGCCTCCACTAGTTCCCCGTAGTTACCCCTCTCGCTAGGGGCCAGCATCAGCAGGCACTCCGACGCTTCTTCTGTCAAGCTTAAAGCAAGCTGATGCACCTTCGTCTCATCCAGCCATCTTCCCGCTCTAGCCAGCAGCTCGAATTGAGTCAGAAAAACCTCCCATTTGCCTTGTCCATTAAACTTTGGTGGTTTAGCCGCTACTGTGGCCAGCAGAAATAGGGCGCCGCCATCTTTGTTGACACTGCTAGGCTCAGCCGAGCCTCCCCTCGCTGATGTTAAAGCCTCTGCCACTTTGACATCCGACCTGGACGTGTGGCACGAGGGAAACCCCGCAAGATTTGCCATCTTGCTGACTGACAATTTTACCTTCGCCATCTGTCCTTCCAGCTCTTCCACCGCAGCTGCCGTCCGAGCTTCCCGACTATGCGCCCCAGGCATATCATCCTGCTCCTCCTTAATCTTCCGCCTTGCTCCAGACATGACTACAGACACAAGCACACAAAACTAACCACCGGCTTTCACTAAAATCAGCTAATGCGCGCCGAATTGCTTCGTCCCGTAGTTTGGTTTTAACCACTTCTGACACCAGTTTAATGACACCCAACTATGTCATATAAAAGGATTCATTAAGGCTTAGATGCCTGAGCACAGCATATGTTTTATTTCCTAAAACTAGGCTGTTGTTCTGGCCACAGCCCACACCGCTAACTCCACAAATGTAACACTTATACAATACTCAGTACATGGCTGGACTGGGCTGAGCTGTGGTCAGCTGGCCTTTTTATCTGTACTCTATGGTGCAAAATATTGTTTAAATGATGATAAAACCTTTGGCTATATTAAATACATTTTCATGAAGACATCTGTTAATCAATGTTCACTAAGCCAATCTACATTTTACCCCAACAATAGCTAATTTGTCATAAGCACAATTTACACTTGAAAGAAGTTGATGATATAATAGCACTTAATTAAATGTTTCTAGCACACAAAAACAGATAATTTAGTCTTCATAAAGTAAACCTTTGTCTACTTGAATTATGCCTCAATCAAACTCTGTGTGACTTCACAGGCAAAATCTATGTGATTCCCATAACTTGCGCAGAAGTGATGTCCACGAACAAATCTTTTAGAGCAGCGATTCGGTACACCCAGTTCACTGAAACAACTTGTTTGTTCAGAATTCGCACATCACAAGTCTGCTGTTAGCTGTCAGCACATTTGGTTTCAATACCCAGAAAGCTAGTGTCACGCCTAGCCCAGTGTGGGCTGGCGTTTATGAACGATTGGACTGAGAAATGGACTCTAGTTATGTGTTTTATGTTTTATGTGTGTTTGTAGCTTTAAGAGTGACAGCTCCTCCAGTCAAGCAGTGCCTGATTAAGTGTGTGCGTTAGGTCGAGCAACTGTATTAGATCTGTCTTATTGATATTACGTTCAGCTGTGCATCTAAGTGTTTGGGTAGATGAGACACTTACATCATCCTAGGTCCTATAGGGAGATACACTTGGAATAGATGACTCAAAAAGAGAGTAAGTGTTGGGTTAACAGTTGACAGTTTTAATGTTGGTCATCATAAATCAACAAAATAATATTCACAGCATTCACAACAATACTGTATGTATACCAAAATAAAATAGAGCTCTTAAGGAAAAA
>JACXGM010030574.1:0-13244 GCA_016801145.1 Umbra pygmaea
ATGGAATGTTCTCGCATAAATCCGCTAAACGAAATGTACCGGAGCAACGTAATTCAAGTACAAATATAGCCTAATAACAAAACGTGCAGTTCAAACGTAAAAACACCCTAAATAGGTTGGCATAGAACGTAATTTAGGTTTTCAAAATAGTTTCCTGAGAACGTAATTTGGGAGAAATTCTGAGATTTACGGTTGTTGTTGGAGTGCACCAACACAATTCCAACATCAAAAAAGCTTTTTAACACATTAATGCCTTCAATTTGCTTTTTGAAAGGAAATTACATCCCTCACACAAGTAAT
Organism: Umbra pygmaea; assembly: GCA_016801145.1. Lineage (NCBI taxonomy): Eukaryota > Metazoa > Chordata > Actinopteri > Esociformes > Umbridae > Umbra > Umbra pygmaea. The sequence goes on from JACXGM010030574.1 coordinate 301, forward strand.
TAAAGCTGTCCTATTGGCCCGAAGTTTACCTATAGTTTTATTAAACAATTTTTATATATATTGTTTTCCTGAACAGAGGACTGATACAGGGCAATATAACCAATTTCCACAAATAGACATTATTATTTCATCCATAATATGCATTTGTTGCTTTTTAGTTATTGTGAAATGTTGACTTTGCTATTCTACTATTGTCTATATTTTAAATTATTCAAATAGATGTTTTCAATCCATGGATCCAATATGCTAGCTCCTAAAGTTTACTTGCCTTAAAACATCGTTTTTGTATTTTTTTGTTTTAAAAATATATTTGAAAAATACATTGGGTAGTTACTTTAAAATCTCTGTGACTCTACACCATGATAAACTGTATGACGATGTGTTTAAAAAAATGTCAGTTAACAGAATGCACATTCTTACTTAAAGCACCTGAGAGCAATGACCTGTTTTAAAACAACAACAACAACAGGTAACAGAACATTAGATTTTTCACCTTGTCTAGCCTTGTTAGGCTACATGCTGCTCCTAAACAGAGTAACATAAACAAAATGCTCCTTCAAGGTTTTATTGGACCACAGATGTACTAAAAACACTCAAATACTTAGAGATGATATAGACTTACCTTCAGGGAAGCAATTGTCAGGGTCTGTGGTCTCTTCAGCCATCTCTGAATACTCATCCTCTTCCTCCCCTGGCTTCCTCAGATCTACCGTGCTTCCCTCTGATAGGCTGATGTCATCCTTTACCTGAAAAAAAAACAGAATCAGATCCATATTCTATGAAAACCTGTCTTACTATTAATCCAACTGGTGACTACTGTAACTATATTGTAATAGAATATAGAAAGTAGGCATCGAATGACAATTATTCACTTTGATGACAATGTGTTTTTTCACAAACTGTGAAAATGTTGACCTTAAACGTCCCCATGCTATATTGCACACAGTGCATTATAAGCTCAAAACACCTTCCCTTTAAAGTTGGCCTTTAGAGGCACAGACTATTAATGTAATGGGAGTGTAAATTATTAGTCATCCTTTGATTTTAGCAGTGAGGTGTATCATCATGAAGCTATATTTTTTATGTTTGATCATGTAAATTAATATTTTAATTTAGGGGCTATATGAGAGTGTCTGAAATAGTTACAGCTTAAAGGTACAATATGTAGTTTTCCAAAACAATAACAAAAAACGTACTTTGCATTAAAAAAGCAAACATCACTATACCTATATTATATATATTTCTTAGTTGTGTACTTACATTATCCTAAATGTTTCCACCAACTTTCAAACCCAGAGAAATTTGTAATATAATTCGAAGACACGGGACGATTCATTTTGTCTTCCGTCAATGGCGTCATATAACCTTTGACTGCTTTAGTTGCTGTAAGTTCCAGGGAACTGCCAAACATAACGTCAATAAAGTTAGAATATTTTTAACAATACATTACTTTGTCAGTGAACATTTTTTCTGCCGGAGATGCTAGATTGGAAGGTTGTCATTGACGACGATTGAAGACCCCTAGCAGCCAAAAACGACATATTGTACTTTTAAGACAAACATAATGGAAAATCATCAAGCATTAATTGTACTTTGATGTGGAAAAGAACATCATGATTTACTTTTTTTCTTATTCCTGTCTGAATTAGGTCCATTTGTTATAAGAGGCATGTTCCTGACAATCTTATTTTTACCCCTGAAATGGGGTCAAATTACTTAAACATTTGAACCATTTAAAAGTTATAAAATGACTGTGGCACTATTAAAGAAGCAAGAAATAGTAATCACTCACAGGCCAGCGTTGTGAATGTGTGTGCATTTATATATGTTTGTATGTGTTGTGTGTATGTATGCAACAAGGACTGTCTGTCTGGTCGTGATTCCTAAGCTCTGACTCGGTTGCTGACACCCCACAGGATAACAGGGGGGTAAGTATATGTTTGTGAAAGTGTGTGCATTTATATGTTTGTATGTGTTGTGTGTATGTATGCAACAAGGACTGTCTGTCTGGTTGTGATTCCTAAGCTCTGACTCGGTTGCTGACACCCCACAGGATAACAGGGGGGTAAGTATATCTTTGTGAATGTGTGTGCATTTATATATGTTTGTATGTGTTGTGTGTATGTATGCAACAATGACTGTCTGTCTGGTCGTGATTCCTAAGCTTTGACTCGGTTGCTGACACCCCACAGGATAACAGGGGGGTAAGTATATCTTTGTGAAAGTGTGTGCGTGTTTGTGTACATATCCGAGTGGGAATGTTGACAGGGCGGATGATAAGTGAAGACTAATGCCTCACAGCAAGCCCCCCAAGCCCCCTCAGGGTCACTGTTCTGACACAGGCCTTCGCTGCAAGTTCTAAGACAAAGCCGATTTCACTTCACAAGCAGCCGCTGTGACCTTACTCTCACTGAGACTAACTGTTAACATGCGTCCTGTCTCACCGAGGAGAGGGAAAGCCTCCGCAATCAACCTTCACAAACCGCATCTGACCGGATCACAGAGTTAAAGCACTGCTGTGCCGAGCACGACAGAGCCAGAGAAAACCCCTGGTTTATTTCTAGACATCAGACTTACCAGACGTCTTTATTTAGAGGCAGGAGGCACACTGCAAAGATGAGAACTTTAACATGGAATATGAATCTGAATATACTGATTAACCACATGCATTATGATCAGGGATAATTTTGGATTGCATGTTTTAATATCTTGGTGCAACAGTGTTTGGGGGGGAAGTGCCTGTCAAAAAGACCTACATTTAGAGATTTAGATGAAGAAAATAAATATGCACAAAAATGCTTCCATATACAGAATTGGTTTAATATTTTGCTGATTGGTTTCCAAATGTACAGGGATCTGCTCATCTATTTTGCTTCGATGACACACTGCACTTTTGGCACCTTTCTCCTAGTGCAAATACTGGATTTTCTTTTTAACTAAATATTTCTCTAAATATTTGTACTGAATAGTTTGGGGTGTACCATATTACCTGTGCTGCGGATGTGGTGACGCAATAGTCAATAACAAAGTCATGCATAAATGCAGTGTAAAGTCTGGAGGAAGTGAAAGAAGTTCCTGGGTGATGAATGTGAGCCTTGGGCATAACAGACCGCTGAATGCCCTCCATCTTTAAATCATTCTTTAATTCTCACCCTTCATGTTTACATCCATGTGTAATTCAAAGAGATGATGTATGATCGATGCTTTTATCCTCAATGTGGGCTCAATCAATACCGTATCTAATATATTCCCAGGAATAATTCATAATGTTGGAATTCCCTACGCATTATCCTCAAGGACACTAGCCTTGGACAGCACAGCTGCGAGATCGCTGGCCTTCCAGTAGAGCAGATCTATCTGACTGTCTGTCAACAGTACAGCAAGCCTTCACACACAACAAAAGCAGGGGCCCCTTCAACAAACAACCTTTACTCCTATTTCAGTCTTACATTCTCAGAGCTTTGGAGGATAATTGTTCTGTTACCAATGCCAATAACCCACGAATGCCCAATGAGAACAGCAAACTCCATCTAAATCCTATGTATACCGTGTTCGTCCTGGTCAACTTTCAATTTGAATGTTTCTTGTGTTGGTCTTCCCCTTACTATTTACACAGACAACCCTTTGATCATACCTTAAATCGTGAATTCCACTGGTCACCTGTGTCAGGTTTGTAACAATGTCATTAGACACGTTGTGTGAGCATCCCATGATGCTTTGTGCATTACTAGATAATTGTCCTCAGCTAAGGAGAACAGTACTGTGGTACCAGTGAACTTATCAAGCACCCTGTTTCTAACACCCATACAAGAGACATTCCCCTCATATGACAGAGCTATGAATAGACCCTCTGGAGAGAGAATGGGACACAAAGTTACAGATGCACATGCAACAACACACACATACACACAAACCCTTATTAACTATATGAAACATGACTCCTCTGAATGTGTGTACCGAATAACCATGTGCTGTTGACAGAAACTACCTGCGGGCAGTCCATGGCATAAAAGGGGTTAAATAGGGTTACGGGTCAGGGTTCATGTACACATAAGGGTGGTGGTGATTTTGCAAAGAGGTTTCTAAGAGGAACAAATTCTGCTTGATGAGAAACCCCAAAACCAATGTATGTAGACAATCCTCACCTCGCTAGCAGAAATTGTAGAAATGGTAGAGCTGCAGTGTAAGTATACCAGAAAGTGTTATACACTGTAAATTAATGGTTCTTGTAAAACAACTGTGAAAAGTGCTTGTAACAAATATACCAGTAGTTTTCTATTATTTGACCTACATTTACTTCAAGAAAATAACAGAAAATACTTCATAAACACAGAAGATGTTCGTTAACACGCTAACCAGATATGACTTTTTAACGGACATCTACCGCACAGTAATAACTTTGGTGTTAAATCAACACCCTACGTGTTAAATTAACACTATTCAGTGTGTATATAGATCCACTGGACCTATATAAACACTGAGTGTTAATTTAAAACTGACATTTTTGCTGTGTGTGTTTATAAAGTATTTTCTGTTATTGTTTTGAAGGAAATGTCTGTAAAATAATAGAAAAAGTATTTGCAGCAAATTACCAGTACCTTTTATTGTTTTTTCACTGATATTTTTAAAGTGTAGGTTTTTCATATACTGTACTATATACAACCCTGGAAAATCATAAGAAACAACTGCAAATTTTTCTTAAATCAACCCTATTGAAAACCTCATGAATGTGAAGAAGTACTGTAGATGGATGGTTACAAACCATCAAACAAAGCCAAGCTGCTTTCATTTTTACACCAGGAGTGACATAAAGTCACCCAACATCAATGTGAAAGACTGGTGGAGAGCATGCCATTATTATTCTTCCACCAAATATTAATTTCTTAACTCTTTCTAAGTTAACACATTAGCATTGTGTTGTTTAAAAGGAATATGAACTTATCTGAGATCTGACAACACTGCAACCTTTTTGTTATTATGACCACCAAATAAATGCTCTTAAAGGAATTCTCCAGACCCCTAAACACCTCAAACTCATTGTTCCGGTCATGTTTCTGGCATGACAGTCACTATATACAACTTCTCAGTGCATTCAATAACTCCCATGTCAAAAATACAGCAATCAAATCAAAGTTAGGCTGAAATGAACTGCCTCCCGGTACCTCCGCATTTAGTGTTTTCCAACAGTTGTGGAAATACCTTTGTCGAACCTTCAGCCATTTGGAAGGTAATGTGTTCAGAGTTTAGTATTGTAAAAATCTATCTCCTGGCAGTTTGTAGTTTTGGTAATTTAGTCAATTATTTTTCAGTTAAAATAAAGTCACTCAAATGGAATCACGCACCTGCCTCCTGCCTACTATTATCCCACATTGTGACACATGATGATTTTTATATGTAGAATTTGTGAGAACTGTTGTAATTTTATAACATTTTATACAAATTTCATTTTATATCAGTAGAAAACCAGATATATTGATGATTTTGCAGTTGTTTCTTTTTTTGCTACATCAGTGACAATCTTTTTGTGGTAAGTGAATTTTAAAATCTTTTTCATTTTTTAGATGGTCTTATTTGGAAGTTGGTGTTGAGACTTGAAGCGAGAGGAATTGTCCGCCATGTTTTTTATTTTGTTCAGCTCCTCAGGGGGGCGTAGTGATACGTTTTGATTACATATTAACCAATCAAATTGCAGATATCACCGGACCCGTTTTATAATATGTAATGTAATAAATAGATTATTAAAAGACATACAAAAAAATGTATATACACACATGTGCACCTAAAACAAATTGAATATCATGGAAAAGTTCATTTTAAAAGGGACACCATATATTCTAGATTCATTACACATAAAGTGACAAATTTATCAAGCCTTTTATGTTTTAATCTTGATGATTATGGCTTACAGCTCATGGAAATAAAAAATTCAGTATCTAAAAATATTGGAATAAAGAATTTATAATGAGAAGAGCTCATCAGCTGATTAACTCAAAACTCCTGCAAAGTTTTCCTGAGCCTTTAATCTCTCAGTGTGGTTCAGTTCAAACAACAACAATCATAGGGAAAATTGCTGACTTGACTGTTTTCCAGAAGACACTTATTAACACCCTCCATGAGGAGGGTAAGACAAAGAAAGTCATTGTTGAAATGGCTGGCTTTTCGCAGAGTGCTGTATCAAAGGATATTCATGGCAATTTGACTGGAAGGGAAAAGTGTGGTAGGAAAAGTTGCACACGCAAAAGGGATGACCTTGAAAAGATTGTCAGGTAAAGCTGATTCAAGAACTTGGGGGAGCTTCACAAGGAGTGGACTGAGGCTGGAGTCAGTGCATCAAGAGCCACCATGTACAGACATGTACAGGAAATGGGTTACAAGTGTCACACTCCTAGTGTCAAGCCACTCCTGAACCACAGACAACATCAGAAGCGTCTTACCTGGGCTAAGGAGAACAAGAACGGGACCGTTGCTCAGTGGTCCAAAGTCCTCTTGTCAGATGAAAGTACATATTGCATTTAATTTGGGATTCAAGGTTCTAGAGTGGAGAGGCACAGAATCCAGGTTGCTTGTGAATTTTCCACAGTCAGTGATGCTTTGTGGTGCCATGTCATCTGCTGGTGTTGTTCCACACAGAGTCAATGCAGCCATCGACCAGGAGATTTTAGAGTTTATATTTTAAGAAGCACTTGAATATGAAGACCCTCTCCTGCATAATCTCACCAACCCTACTATTACCCACCTGATTCCACTGGTTTTAATTTGCTGCTTACTAAGATCTTGATAATCTGATTAGCTGAATCAAATGTGTTACTAAAGGGTTGGAGCAAAATATTTCATCCCCTTTTCTCAAAGGGATGGTTTGACCCAAACCCTTATTTAGCCATTTAGTTCATTAAATCCGTTGGACTGCTAGAAGAAAATCCCTGCCAAAACAATTTCAAGCATGGTTTCAGTCAATAAATTATACCAGAATTTTTTTTGAATCTTATAATGTATCCCATTTCCTCATCAGCCTTAATGCTTCTGGGACCTAAAGCGGCCCTGGTTGTTGCCGTGGCAGTGTTGCTGTGGTTGCACTGCACGGCGCATGGACACAGCTGTGCGTCGTTTCACAGACGTTGGTCCCTGGAGGATTCAAGCCTTTCCACCAGTCTTTTGGAAGCTGTCACTGCTCACTTCCTGCTCTTCTCCAAAGCGCACAATGACACCTTTTTATTCTCACAACTGTGCCCCCTAGAACTATGAATGTCCAATAATACAACACATTTGATTAACTTCAGGCTGGTTATCATGTCATTTGAAAGTTCTAAATTACTAACAAAATGTCCAAGATTACTAAATTATTAACTGTGAATTTAATCATATAATTGACCCACTGAAAGGTTTACTAGTGTAATCCAAACCATTTGCATTGTGGTGATGATGTAAGTATTCGTCCTTTGATTTAGCAGAAAGATAAACACATGTTGGCAGGATCTGCAGCAGTGTAACATGACCAAGCTCTCCCTATGATTAGCTTCATTTTCATGTTAACACGATTAGCCTTACACAATTACCCTGTTAGCAGGATAATCAAAATAGGCCTCTCGCTAAATCAATATCAAGTCATTAGCAACAGAGTATGCATCATTACCTACATTTTCTGTTAAACTACATGTTTTAGTTACAGTAAAAACTGTACATTTTTGTACGCATACAGTTTTATAAACATATCATACATAGAGTGTAAGGGGAAAAAACAGTTATTGCTCAATCAGTGGGAGAATTGGTCGACGACAGCTGTGGCTCCATCTTGTACACACACTGCACACACACCCCAAGCACACACACACACAGGTGTAAAATGTGGTCCAGGCCTTGGCCCCTGATGTGATGGATCAGACAGGCAAGATGCAGTTGACTGAGGATGAGGTAAAGTGGTGTGGCGGTCAAAGGTGAAAAATCCCATCTAACTGTCCAGAGACTTTTCAGCTGGCAGTGGCATTGCGGAGCATAGGACAGCTCTGTCCTGGGAGCGGAGGGGTGCTTCCCCCCACACACACACCCTGCCCCCCCAGCCCAGCTTTGACATTAAGGTGTTGTGAAAAGAAGGAGCATGCGCCTGCCTCCGCTGCACAATCAATCTTTCTCTGCCTGCTGCTACCTATATTATGCACTGTTCATCACCACTGCTTTCACTGTTCTCAGTGAACTTTTAGGGTGCTAAATGGCCTTCAGAGGTGGTGGGCTTTCTTGCTCCCCTTTTCACCACGAAGGATAGTGAGAGAGGAGCAAACAAGGCCATATTTGTACAGACGCGCATTAGACCGATAGATGTTTGATGCCAGGTTCCTGCTTGCCGGCTAACTGTCTAAATGCCTGGGTAACAGACTACTAAAACAAAGAGAATGACACACAATGTAGAGTGAAAACCACCATGATAATGTAGAGAACACACCATCATGATAATGTGCAGTTCAAACCACCACGATAATGTAATCTACAAACCACCATGATTATGTAGAGTACAATCCACCAATATAATGTACAGTTCAAACCACCATGATAATGTAAAGTATACACCGCCATGATAATGTAAAGTACAATCCACCAATATAATGTACAGTTCAAACCACCATGATGATGTAAAGTATACACCACCATGATAATGTAGAGTACACTCCACCAATATAATGTACAGTTCAAACCACCATGATAATGTAAAGTATACACCACCATGATAATGTAGAGTACACTCCACCAATATAATATACAGTTCAAACCACCATGATAATGTAAAGTATACACCACCATGATAATGTAGAGTACACTCCACCAATATAATGTACAGTTCAAACCACCATGATAATGTAAAGTATACACCACCATGATAATGTAGAGTACACTCCACCAATATAATGTACAGTTCAAACCACCATGATAATGTACATTATAAACCACCATTATAATGTGCAGTACATAGTTCCTGAAGCTTTTTGCAACTGTTGAAATCAGATATAGCCATCCATGTGTGAGCAAAAAGAGAGAAAAGAAGAGAGAGAGAGATAGAGAAAGAGAGATAGAGAAAGAGAGAGAGAGAGAGAGAGAGAGAGAGAGAGAGAGAGAGAGAGACAAAAAGGAAGGGAGGGTGGAGGAGGGAACAGGTGTAGTGAAAGATAAAACGGTGAGTGGGTGAAAGGGCAGGTGTTTGGATGAAGAGATGAGAGACACAGAACAAGGCCAGGTGAAAGGACAGGTGCATGGTAAGATTAAAGCGGGTGGGCAAGACGTGACGGATCTCTTAAATCTGATTGGAGCACAGGTGTGCAAAGAGACAAACCGTCACAGATCCGTCAGCTCTGTTTAGAGGGACGGAGGGAGATAGAGGGAGAGGCAAAACAAATGAAAGTGAGAATCGATGTAAAGCACGTTTCCTCACTTTCCTACTCGTTCTTTTAGTTTTACAAGTTTTCATGGAGACTGGGTCATTTCAAAATAAAGTATTCTCCTTATCAACATGAATTAATTTCTACAAAAGCCATAAACCAAAACCATAAATAATCTGCAGAGTTTGATGCAGACAGAGTCAATCAAGTGAAAGACAAATGGCAGGCAGAAAAGAGTTCTGCTGTCATTGATCTATTTCCATATTCCTGACTAGGTGGCAACATACAGGGCCATTGTTACCAAGTGGACACAATTGCCAAAGTAGTAGTAAAAATCTTTACAAGGGGTGAAACTGGACAGGGGTTCCATTTTGGGAAGAGTCCGCTTCAGGCCAAATTGCTCTGGAGGAAGCGAGAAAACAAAACAAAGCATCAAAATAGCTCTTGTGCGTGGGCTTGGAGCGGCCTACTTCCGACACAGAGAGAGAGATAGAAAAGAGAGAGATCCTGTCAGGGAAAGTTTTATTCCATTGTATTTGCCTGTCACTTTACATACCAATTGATCTAACTCTCAAACTCAGATTTCACTAATTGTACATATAATTACATCGTTTCTCTTTGGAATATTTATATATTTTTTATCATTTGTGTAATTTATGTTTAACTTGTATAATTCATGTGTTACTTTTTTTCATCTTGCACCATGTCGCTTTATCTTGGCCATGTCGCCCTTTTAAATGAGAAATTGTTTTCAAAGTGCCCACCTGGTTAAATAAAGGTTAAATTAATAATGGTGACAAAACATTAAACAAATAAAATGATGAAGTCTATTTCGCCATTCTGGTCAAAAGGGGTGGATTAGCCTGGTTAAGTAAACTCTCAGGACAGAGAGAGGGACAAATATGTGAGCATGTGGAAGTAGCCAGAGACAGAATTACGGAGAGAAAGGTGAGAGTACCAGAGGAGAAGAAGAAGTCATATCCACAGTTTGTAGGCAGTAAAAGAAAAACAGTCTCATGATGAAGCCAATAAACGCGCATACATGAGCATTCCTCCAGGATCAGGCAAGAGCAGCTCCACCTGCCGTCTGAACCCTACACTCTTAAAGTAATGGTTGCCCCCATTAGGTGTCCCCATAGGAAAAGTGTTTTCTAGTTCTCAGGTAAACCACTTTTGGTTCCAAGTAGTAAAATTTTGGGTGGAAAGGTTGTATGAAACCAAAAAGGGAAAACACCGAAAACAAAACAGCTTCACCTGGGAACCATAAAAAACGGTTCTCTTATGGGGACAATAGACAAACCCTATTTATAACTTTTTTTCAAAAAATGTAGTGTCTGTGTTTAATGAGATCTGGCTGCTTAAAATGTGGTTGCTCAAATGAAGAATATGCTGCAGAAATAAAGCCCACTTTTCATATCACCACCCTTCTCTGTACCATCTCATACTCCCACCCTACCTGCTTGCTCTCTGACTCCTCTTCCTCATCCTCGCTCTCGCTCTCCTCCTCCTCTTCCTCCTCGTCCTCCTCAGGGAACTCCACATCCGACTCGCCCGGAGCGATGGGTACGCTGATGGTCAGGTTGGGGTTTGTCATGTAGCTGTCATCCGTGTCTGGAACTGTACTCTTCTCCCCGTGGCGCCCGATGACCCCAGGCCCAGCACCTACCGCCACGGCAGTCCCGTTGCCCAGCTCGCCGGGCGGCGCTCCCTGGCTCAGTCTCTTCAGCTTCAGCATGGCCTTTGATTCCTTGCTCTTCTGCCTCCGCCGCTTGAAATTACCGTTGAAGTAGTCACAGACCTGCAATGTTGTAACGATTTATGTTCAGAAGAGATGATTAACATACCCCTGTATTGCCGCATTTAATATCATCACTAAAATCATTGCAAGTATCTTAGCGAATTGGTAATTGAATGCAGATTTTTTTTAAGTGTCCAACCTGGCTCCGGAGCCAGGCCATGCCGTTTTTAATGCGGCCAAGAGCGATCTGCAGGTTGTTCATCTCGCCGTCATCGTCAGGCGCCGATAAGTTGTCTGAGCTGAATGAGCTGAGAAGCAAAGCTAGGAAGAGATTGAGCACCTGGGAGGAGGAGAGGAGAGAGGAGGTTTAATAAAGCCTTGTTGGATAATTAAGATGTTAGTACAGCTGGATGAAAGTATTAGATAAAGATACCCTGCAGGTCTGGTTCCTGTGAACAGCAGTGTGGAGGCCGTGTGGATGGAGAGGCCCTGATGTGTAACACTAGAAATGTAAACAGCAGGTGTGATTTGGGCCTGGTTTTAAATGTCAGCTTCTTACAGAAACACGAGCTCTCCAAGCCCATGTCAAACAAGAGAACCTGCTCCTCTGGGGTGGGTGTGTGTGTGTGTTTGATTAAAGGCCACTTTCCCTCAGTTTAGTAAATGTCAGCTGTGCGTGCAGTTTCATGATGGAATTTCATTACCGTCGTGTAATGATTACAACACAATTTTGTACTCTAACGTCAGTTTCATAAATGAAACGTTTTCTGCGATTAGATGCTCTGTCTACCGGCAGAGAGAACAGAAATGCTCTTAACGCGTGTAGCAATGCATCGATCAACACAATCAACTCATTGTCATGTCATTCAAATATTTGTTGATGACCAACCATTTATCACTGCTCTGCAGACAACATCAATCACAGTGCACTAGACGTCTGTCCAGAACCGCAGCATGGTACCTACATACCTGGTCATAGTGTGCTGTGTTCATTTCCACATGTATGTACTGTATATTACACATGTGCACATACAGTATGTGTGTGTCTGGATGGAAGTTGGGGGCGACGCAAACTTCTAATCCTTGTGCCCCCTCCACCCACCTTCGTCATCTCACTGCGCTCTGTGCTCGCTGTGACAGGTATAATTAGGAGGCTGACTTCTATTTTCTGCCCTGATACACTTGTCCTTTAGAACACACCTCCATTCTGCCACCTTACACAGTGAAGTAGCAAAACATGCAGTGAATTACCACCTTCGTCTTGCCTCCACAAATTCAATTCAGTGAGGTCAACAAGAACTGTCAAGAACCGGGTGAGTAGACTGGGCTTTACTTCTTAAAACTCTGCCCTATGCCATCATTGTTTAAAATCAAACGATCCATATGTTGTCGTCGGTGTATCTGAACAATATTCCTAGAAATCCTTATCTTATGTTTAATTCTCACAATGCTGTACACATACTGTATGTTGACATTAGATTGGTGCTCATGATGATTCCTTGTTTGTTGAGAATAGTTCATATTAGCAAATATGAACACACAAAGTACTGTATTTTTATAAGCACCTTATAAGCACCATCAACACCAAATGTCTTTATTAACACCTGATACCTCCATCAACACCTCATGTAGATAATAAATACGTCATACCTCCATCAAAACTTCATGTGGATAATAAACACCTCATACCTCCATCAACAACTCATGTAGATAATAAACACCTCATACCTCCATCAACACTTAATGTAGATAATAAACACCTCATACCTCCATCAACACCTCATGTAGATAATAAACACCTCATACCTCCATCAACACCTCATGTAGATAATAAACACATCATA
>JACXGM010030575.1:0-13243 GCA_016801145.1 Umbra pygmaea
ACTTAATAGCAATGTGCTGTATATAATTAATTCGTAATTCTGAAATGTAATTTGCAATATGGGGTAGTTGCGATGCAGACACATTCATCAATGATCGCTGGTTCAACAATTCACTGAACCGGGTGGTTATACCATGAACAGCGCTAGTCACACTATAGAATTTGCATACACGAAGTCAGACCAGACGTGAGATTTTATCACAGCCTACGATCACGTTTAAATTGATAAATCCCTTGCTTTGCGTAGGAATAGCCGTACGCCTGTCGTACGCCTGTTTTAGGTCGTACGCACGTTTCATAAATGAGGGCCAGTGTCTCTGAACAACCAAGCCTGTGCTGGGCGTTACATTCATTGTGTCAATTATTGAAAAAAATACATTTCAAAATGTCTACTAGTCACTTGTCAGAGATCAGTCGAGTGTTGGTTGACCAAAAGAAATCTAAGCCGGGGAAAGCCTAGTATCCTATCTTCAAATTGTTGGTTGCTGCCCCTCTTTCGTTGATAGGCAAATAGAGATGTGTTATTAGCATAGTATTTAGTTCAATAAAAGTAAACAGATGTGTTGAACAAAATTAAACATAGTAATTAGGCTATCCTGGATTTTTTTACAATTACAATAAACAAAAGACACACAGAGAAATATTGCCTTGCAACGAGATTAACCCTTTGAACCAGAATCCTATAGGCTATGGTGCGCATTAGTCAACTACAATCTAAATGCAAAATTATGCTGATTATTCTACATGGGTATTGGTAGCTACATGTTATTGATTTATTTATGTTTTTACATACAATGACCAGAAAGATCATTTTACAATCTACATTAACAAGAAAAAAAATTACGGCCGTTTCCCCACTGCAGGAGCGACATTTCAGGAAAATGGGCAGTGCAGTGTCCGATTGTGTGCCTAAATAATATAAAACTGTTCGTCTCATCACCTCATAAAACAACATAACAACACAAAATAATGAACTTTGACAGTAGCCTACATAATGCCAATTAGATATTGTCACGCTTCCTCTGTCAGTGTGGTTGGTAAAGACAGGCAAGAAGGAATATTGTTTATTTCGGACTTCCAAACAAAACGGCCACGAGGGGCAAAAACAGGTATGCACAGCAACACGGAACACGTCACAGGAAACATTGACTGACAAGGGAGGGAAACAAACACACAACCTAAATACTGACATGATGAGTCCCTACACCGGTCCATCCTGGACCGGACGTTACAGAACCCCCTCCTAAGCCCACAACTCTGGGGTGGGCAAAACCAAGGGGACCTGGGCAAGAAGGGTAGAGGGCCCGGGGTCAGGAGGGACAAAGGGTGGCCTGGGGTCAGGCAGTTCAGGTGGCGGCCAAGGGCAAGGCAGTTCAGGTGGCGGCCAGGGGCAAGGCAGTTCAGGTGGCGGCCAGGTCCGGACAGGTGTCCGGGCGTCAGCGGTGGCTGAGCATGGGGTCCGGGCGTCAGCGGCGGCTGAGCAGGGGGTCCGGAGGTCAGCGGCGGCTGAGCAGGGGGTCCCGACTCCTCCCAGGAGGCGTCATCGCCAAACCCAGGAGGCGGAGGGAGGAGTAGGACCTCCAGGTCTGAGGCCAGGATGGGCTCAGGGCAGGCTGCTGGAGGTGGCTGTGTGCAGACTGCTGGCGGTGGCTGTGTGCAGACTGCTGGTGGTGGCTGTGTGCAGACTGCTGGCGGTGGCTGTGTGCAGACTGCTGGCGGTGGCTGTGTGCAGACTGCTGGCGGTGGCTGTGTGCAGACTGCTGGCGGTGGCTGTGGCGGCAGGGCCAAGAGCGGGTCCTCCATGTCTCCTGGACCGGACTGCCAAAGTGGGGTGCGGAGTCCTGTCGCCACCCGACATAGCCCCCCTGAAGATTTTCATGGGGAGACTGTCGGCCATCTTGTGAGGGGGGCCCTAACCTTCTGACGGGGAATCCAAATATGGGGACTAACACCCTGGACCAAAGGGCGAGGGGCCTTCACTGGCCACCTAGGGGCAGGAACTGGGGCCCTAGGAGCAACAGCAGGGGCTCTAGGGGCAACAACAGGGGCTCTAGGGGCAACAACAGGGGCTCTAGGGGCAACTATGCGCCTTGAGGGGGGGATTCTGTAACATTTCCTGGTTCCTCATCCCTGTGAACTACATCTTCCTCTTCCTGGACTGATCAGAACAAAATTTCCCATAACCCGGACTCTGTAACATTCCCTGTTCCCTTTCACAGAGAACTACATCTTCCCCTTCCTGGACTGATCAGAACTACATTTCCCATAACCCGGACTCAATCAACCAAATTCGGTTCACCTGCTCTCCCTCAGGCAGTATTTAAGACACATACACTCCATTGCCTCTTTGCAAGGTATTGTGAGTATTGTTTATTCTTACTGAGCATTATATTTCATGTATTGTTGTTCCGTCTTTGACCATTGCTCTGTTTTGTATATTATTCTGCCTTGGATTATCCCCTGTACCTTTGCCAACATTTTGTATTGATATTCTGGCCTGACCCCTGCTCTGTTTCTTACTGTTTCTGCCTCTGGAGTATAGAAAGGGGGTTGAATACTTCTGTAACACAGGTCTGTTTTTTTAATGTATTTCACTTTTGTGTCAAAATACAAACTATTTGCAAACTTCAAAGTTTTCAGTGCATTGTTTAAAACAAAACCCAATACAATCCAATTTCAATCCAGGTGGAAATGTTCAAGGGGGATGAATATGTATGTAAGGCACTGTATGATTTAAGATAAGATTTCACCAGAGTAAAGACAGGGGGTTTACAACAAGATGTAAACCATTGGTAAGCCTCAACAACAAGACCAGCTTGAGTTTAGGAAAAACATTCAAAAATATCCCTGTAAAGTTCAGGAACAACCTCCCTTAGACAAGTAATTTGGTACCAGAGTGATGGGAAGTGTATGGAGAAGGGAAAGAACTACTCATGTTCCAAAGAATACCACCTCATCTATGACGCATGGTCGAGGACCTAGTTAGTGTTAAGGCATGGGTAAATATGGTTGTCAGAATGTGCTGTAATTCCTACAGTACACCATTTACCCGATTTGAATGTAACCCTAAATTACATCAGAAATTATAAACTCACACTGAAAACACTTTATGAGAGGCCCAATTACTTTTGGTACACAACATATGTATACATTTCTAGGATAAATATATCTGTTTTGTGGTTTCAAGCATAACTCGACCCTGCTCTCCCTTAGAGAGAGCTGCTCTATGAGAGAGACATACAAATAATTACTTAAAGCCAAATAATTACTGGGATTATTAGACAAAAGTCAATAATCTGTCTATGTTCCTAATTGACTTTTGTCTAATAATCCCAGTGTCAGTTAAAGATTTACAGAAATCTCTGAAACATGCTAATACCTCTGTTCAGGAGTCTAAGATATGTAAAATATTATGGAGTTTCTTGGAGAGACAATATGGAGAAGACATATGCAAAAAAGCACCTAGATGTTCAACATCGCTAAAATAAATTGCTTCAGTTTAATGGAGGTTATCTCTGTCAAAGGAGGGTCAACCAGTTATTTTATACAAGTGGGCACATATTGTTCCACCCTACCCTGAATATAGACATATCAACTGTTCAATAAAGACATGAAAACAAATGTTTATTGTTATTACTTTAAGCAGACTTTGTTTATTGTTATGACTTATAAACAATGAATATCAGATATAATCTTACGACCAATTTTGGCAGAAATCCAGGTATTTCCAATGGGTTTACATACTTTTTCTTTCCACTGTACCTAATTAGTCTGCACATTCACCAGTTTCTAGAACAGGGGGATGGATTTACTTTTGCCATGTATGCAGTTTTAAAGATGTTGTTTAGGGATTTAGCACAGGAAACACTGTAAGAGTAACAGTCCTTTTATTTCAAAAGCTGTACACTCAATTAAAATCAAAGAGCGGCACCAAATACACATTTTGAATCATCTAGAGCAATAGACAAATGCATGGACATTTTTAGATAAACAGGCAATGCCTGAGAATAAGAAAAGTCACCAGGTAAACTCATTCTGGCTAGTGCATTTGCCGACTATCTTACATGAAGACAAGAACACAAAAGGAAACACTGGGAGAGGGAGAATATATATACGAGGGCAATAAGGACAATACGACACAGGTGAATAAAGATGATCTTAAAAGACCAGAGACAATGTCTACCTGATTCGACAGCATCAGTAGGGGAGACCCAGGATGAAGAGTTGTTATAGCAGTCATGTACAGTATGCATAATCTGTGAAAAATTCTAATGCAATGCCCCATTCTTTGTCAGGAGAAGTCAGGAGAATTTCCTATATGGACGTTACATTGGGACAAAAATAAAATGTGATTGACAGTTGTTTTCTTCAAGTCCTAAATGTGCTACTGCCTATTAAATTTAAAACCAATCATACATTTTGCCATCAACCAATTTATTTCCATGCAAAAGTTAAAACCAAAGTTCCCACTGTTCCCAGTTGTGGCAAAAATCTAAATCCACTTAAAAGCAAAACTCAATAACCTGTGGTCAGGCAGGAGCTTACTCTACAGAGTGTAGGCATCTGATTCAGTACTAAAATATTGTGGAGTACTGGAACTCCTTGGATGTAAATGAGTTTGCTTCCCTGTTTGTCACTGTGAATACTTGCACAAAGATGTGTACATAGAGGTCTTTTCTAATGGCATAATCATCTGAGAGCACAGAACCATGCAAATAGGCAAGATGAGTTGTGTTCCAATCTGTGACTCCATCTAATTCCATTATTGTAATGTACTGCTGCCAATGACCTGTACTTGCACAATTGGTAAGTTTAAAGTTTATTTGTCACATGTACAGAATGCTACAGATGTTACTGCATGTACAGTGAAAATATTGTCTCTCAACTCAACAAGGTGTATCATTTAGCAGCCGGATGTAAAAAGCTCTGACTATTTTAGAAAGGATAGGATCCTTCTGTGCTGGCGGCACCTAGTGGACCTGAGGGCAGAAACAGTCTGTGACTTGGATGGCTGGCATCAGCAATGATCTTCTATACTTTCCTGTGTAGTTTTCTTTCCGGGGGGCCAGTGAGGACCTGATGGCACCTTCACATGGACACCCCCCTGGAGCAACTTAGGAATAGGGGCCTTGCCCAAGGACACAACAACGTTTGGCACAGTTGAGAATCGAATCGGCAACCCTCTGACTACAAGTCTGACTCCTTAACCACTAACCATCTAACACCATGTCCTCAGCGTGCTGACCTCGGCTCTGTAGGCCATCTCATCATTGTGTATAATTAGGCCTACTATGGTTGTGTCGTCTGCTAATTTAATTATGGTGTTAGAGCTGTGGTTGGCCACACAGTTGTTGGTGAACAAGGAGTACGGTAGCTACTGTGAGGACTGAACATTGTAAAATGACCTGCACTGTCACAGCTAGAAATGTGTGGAATCATTCACATCTTTCAAGTAACACTTTATAATAAGGACACATCTGTAAGGAGTTTTAAAAAGTAGGTATATACTTTATTAAGGGTAATTGAAACATTTAAAATCCATTATAAACAATGTACAATTGTTAAACAACTGTAGCTTTCTCTGGTTATTAACTTGAGGTAGTTTTCTGTTTGGTAGGCAATCACTTGTTATTGCATTTTTTCAACCAATGCAATCTAGATTTAAAAAATAATTTATTATGGCTTTATAAAAAGTAATATAAAGTGTTACAGTCTTTCTTTATTGATTCCTTCCAATTGTTTATTTGTACATTTTATTAAGTGTTCTAGACACTTAACCTTGTAAGCGTACTTCTTTAAAGTACTGCTGCTTCAAGATTGTGATGGCAGTTTTGACGTTAACAAACACCTTGAAAAAATATGAAACGAATTGCAACAAACTGTCAAAATGAAGACAAAAATGATTGTGTTTCATTATATCATCAAACACATAATGTTCTTGATTTAAAATATCGTTGGGCAAGAGATTCCCGTTATGCATAAATAAATGCCATTCGTAGGAGAAATTGCACACACATTCAGCTGGAGAACAGAGAACCAGTTGCTCTGGATAAATGCATCAACTGTCAATCTGTCTGTCCCTTAATGAGAAAATCAACATCACAGTGACGTACTAAGTATAACTGATGGGACAGATCAAGATATTGTCAAGGTCATAAAATTTGGTTGCAAAACAACCTCATTTGAAAATTTAGAATTCTTTCTTCAAAAAAACAAGAACCAGCAATGTGTGGGATGGGTGGGTAAATGGAGGGGTGGGAGGGAGGATGATAGGGTGGGTTGGGGTAAGTGGGGTTGGCTGGTAGGCATAACCAATGATAAATATGCAGGGAAGCGTATTATGTAATTAGTTGATTAGATGAAACCTCTTTATTTATATATATATATACACTCACCTAAAGGATTATTAGGAATGCCATACTAATACTGTGTTTGACCCCCTTTCACCTTCAAAACTGCCTTAATTCTACAAGGCATTGATTCAACAATGTGCTAAAAGAATTCTTTAGAAATGTTGGCCCATATTAATAGGATAACATATTGAAGTTGATGGAGATTTGTGGGATGCACATCCAGGGCACGAAGCTCCCGTTCCACCACATCCCAAAGATGCTCTATTGGGTTGAGATCTGGTGACTGTGGGGGCCATGTTAGTACAGTGAACTCATTGTCATGTTCAAGAAACCAATTTAACTTTGTAACATGGTGCATTATCCTGCTGGAAGTAGCCATCAGAGGATGGGTACATGGTGGCCATAAAGGGATGGACATGGTCAGTAACAATGCTCAGGTAGGCCATGGCATTTAAACGATGCCCAATTGGCACTAAGGGGCCTAAAGTGTGCTAAGAAAACATCCCTCACACCATTACACCATCACCACCAGCCTGCACAGTGGTAACAAGGCTTGATGGATCCGTGTTCTCATTCTGTTTACGCCAAATTCTGAATCGAGACTCATCAGACCAGGCAACATTTTTCCAGTCTTCAACTGTCCAATTTTGGTGAGCTCTTGCAAATTGTAGCCTCTTTATCCTATTTGTAGTGGAGATGAGTGGTACCCGGTGGGGTCTTCTGCTGTTGTAGCCCATCCACCTCAAAGTTGTGCGTGTTGTGGCTTCACAAATGCTTTGCTGCATACCTCGGTTGTAACAAGTGTTTATTTCAGTCAAAGTTGATCAGCTTGAAGCAGTCGGCCCATTCTCCTCTGACCTCTAGCATCAACAAGGCATTTTTGCATACAGGACTGCCGCATAATGGATGTTTTTCCCTTTTCACACCATTCTTTGTAAACCCTAGAAATGGTTGTGTGTAAAAATCCCAGTAACTGAGCGAGCAGATTGTGAAATACTCAGACCGGCCTGTCTGGCACCAACAACCATGCCACGCTCAAAATTGCTTAAATCACCTTTCTTTCCCATTCTGACATTCAGTTTGAAGTTCAGGAGATTGTCTTGACCAGGACCACACCCCTAAATGCATCGAAGCAACTGCCATGTGATTGGTTGAGTAGATAATTGCATTAATGAGAAATTGAACAGGTGTTCCTAATAATCCTTTAGGTGAGTGTATATCTTTTTTTTCTCCTTTCATATTTGTTGTGTGTCTTTAATTTTGTTTTTGTAGTTCCTGGTACCTGATTATGATGACCCATGGAAATTAATAAAAAAAATTATATATATAAAAAAAGAAAATGTTGAATTTTTTATTAACCTTTCTTTATACTTCAAAGACAATCCAGACCAGGGACTCATTTACAGTTGTGCACTGTGATACAACAATATCGAAAATAGTATAAAAACCGCAGCCAAGGAACTACTACAGCAGTGCATGCCCATAATCAAGCACTGACATAAAACTTGCCTGTACAATTGTCTTTGTATGCTGTGAAGACAGACATGTTTTATTCCTATAAAAAAGCCCATTCTTACTTTCAGCTTCCTCTCCAGCCCAGTAAAGTCTGTATTAAAAGAGAGATTATCATCCAACAAAATTCCCAGGTATTTATAGGAGGGGACACGTAAAACAGAGCCATCTAGTGTACTAATGTTAAGATTTTCCAATAGGCTATATGCACAGCTCCAATACTTCCTGAACTTAAGGCAGCTCATTTGTTTCCTGTTTCACATTATTGGACAAACTGATTAATCCACCTGTGTTTGACCATTGTGACACACGTGGGTTAATCAGTTTCTCCAATAATGTAAGACAGGAAACAAAGGAGCTGCCTTAAGTTCAGGAAATCGTGGAGCTGTGCATATAGCCTATTGGGGTCCGTGTGACGTAGTGGGCTTTATCGAATTATTGCACGACAATCTACGTCATGATAGTCAGTGGTTCGAGCCTGACTATGGGTTCTCTGACATTCCCCGGACCTCCTGCATGAGGCAGCACAAATTGGCATAGCGCTGCCCGGGATTTGGTTATATAAATCAGATTGTCTATCCTGCCACATCACTCTAGCGTCTCCTTGTGTGCAGAATGGGCACTTCTAAATTAAATCGCAGAAGTACTATAGTTGGTGAACATACACTGTGCTATAAATTATTATGCAAATTGGAATTAAGTGTCATAAACATTAAATATTTAGTCTTTCAATCAAACTCATGGATGGTATTGTGTCTCCGGGCTCTTTGGATCACTCAATACAATCTCAGACACCTGTGATAATTAGTTTGCCAGGTGAGCCCAATTAAAGGAAAACAACTTAAGAAGGATGTTCTACATCAGGGGTGCCCAATAGGTCGATCGCGATCTACCAGTCGATCCCAAAGACAATGCTGGTAGATCGCACATTTTTAATAAATGCTTTTGCTACATTTTTATTTTCATGAAAATAAATATAACAACATCATTACTTCTCCATTTAGTTTCTTTCTGACTTGCACTTAACGAATAGATTTTGACCAGGCAAGATTTTGGTTTATGCAGTTGCCATGACAACTAACGTTTAGTCTGCCTCGCGATTACCAAGCTCTTCGGACTCGGAGCACAGAGCGCAAAATAGTGAAACTTGGCCTAATCTCCGTATTCGGTAGCACATATGACATTAATTTGCAAAATACAAATGTAAAATAAATTCCAAACATTTGAAAATGAGTGCCGTACGGTACCAAGCAAAAAGCCTAAAACTTACCATTTCCATGCGATGTCCTTTTCTTAATACATTCGTTTCATCTGCCAAACAAGTAGCCTATTTCTATTCCAATGAAAGGAAACATTGACAAACATTTTCGGACACTTAAAAAATCTATGAAAACGATTTTCCTGTAAGAAGCGAGCTTAGAAAAACAAAGGTGAACAAACTGAAATCTCAATTAACTGGTCAACAATCACTTTTTAGTCGCCCAAGCCTAAAAGCAAAGGCATCCTAAGAGGTATCATTCCGGTTAAGTTTGGTGTCATCATAAACTTGCAATTGTAATCTGTTGTGTTGTAGATATGTTTTGAGTTCAGCGTTAAAATGGAATATCAACAATCAACATTTATTAACGTTTATCTAGATGAAGAATTCCACATAGAGATACATGCAGTAGAAGCAACAAGCATTTGAAGTGTGTATTCTTTTAAATAAACTCTTTTTAAGTTGGTAGATCTCATTGAGTTGAACATTTTAAAAGTAGATCATCATGCAAAAAAGTGTGGGCACCCCTGTTCTACATTATTAAGCAGGCCTAAGGTTTCAAACAATATGGGAAAGATAAAGCATCTCTCTGCTGCGGAAAAGCATCAAATAGTGTATGAAAACATTAGATATTTCATGAAAACATAAGCGTGATCATTGTGCTGTGAAGAGACTTGTGGCTGATACAGAGCACAGATGGGTTTATGCAGATAAAGGTATAATGAGGAAGTTTACTGTCAGACAAATTCATCAGATTAAGAGAGTATGGGGTTATATTCCTACCTTTATTCAAGAGCACATTTTTTCAATTTGAAGGAATTTCTCACAGATATTACATTCAGATTTTGTAATAATTTCCCTCACAACCTTGCTCTCACACTCAAATAGTCACTGCTCCCGCTTGGATTTGCTCTGCTTGTGCTCAAACTTTCTGCAAATCTTCTCCTGACTGATATTTTTCTGCGCTCTCAGATTGTTTGTGTTACAATGCTATCAAATTTCCCCAACCAATAGAATGCCAGCTGTAGTGTTGACCAATTAAATTATCCCTGCCACATTTAAGGGGTGTTTGTTTTACTTTACCAGGGGTATTCAACTCCAACCCTACAGAAATTGCTACAGAGTTTTCTGTTCTAACTCAACATTAATTGGACTCACCTGGGGCCTCATGTATAAACCTTGCGTATGCACGAAAAGCTTGCGTTCGCTGGTTTCCATGCACACTGTGTGATGTATAAAAAATTACTTGACGTGAGAATATGTGGGCCGTCACGGAAACTTTTGAGCAGACGTGAGAATGTGCGGGCCGTACGCAACGTCTTGTCTTGAAAACTGAAAAGTGAAATAACTCACCAAACATAAATAAAGTTTCCATTGCAGTTACTGTCATACGTCTATGACATTGACTATTCTAAAAACATAATTACATCTGCTAATAAAAGTTTGATCATTGATGTGGATGACTCACATCAAAATGCCAAAACCCAAACGGGAAATGTTATTAGGGCCTACCTTAATCTGCCACCACTTCTGTTATAGCCTACTTGAGGTTGTCAAATGAACAACAAAATAATTCAGAAAATGCATGTCAACCTCTGTATATGGTTAATATTGCACGCAGCACGGATTACTTACCACAGATGAAATATATACTTGCTGTGCTGTGCAACTACAAGATTGGCATCGGAAAATACAATTGTTTCTGTGAGCCTGACTCTGGCTCATCCATAACACACAGGAGGCATGACGCACCGATCCACCTCCCAAGGATGAAACGCAGTAACAAGTGGGCAAAATCACTCACTTGTGAAGCTCAATTGATCTTGTGGATTATGTGTAAATAAGTGATCAAGGTCTGAGAAATTAAGTGTAGCCTATAAAAGATGATGTTACTTGATGCGCCATGGCTGCTTCGGCCAGGGCTCGAAATACAAGGCGTCCCGATTTATATAGCCTAGTATACAAATATGTCTGGGACGGTTCATAACCGACTTTGGGACGTTTACGGGACGATGGTCAGTTAAACATAACTTGCATACAACATTGGTTACTAACGTAGCTTATATGTTTAAAAACAAGATGAAGCAGTTCATAATGAATGATGAAAAGATGAAATATAAAAAATAACATATATTTTCACTTCTCCACATCTAAAGAACACCAATATGAGATTGATATTCTCCCAACGAGCAGCATTGTCAAATTCTCACCTGACGCGAACAGTTCTTGTAGTATGTTAGAGATTAATATTTAGCATAATGGTAAAACATATAAAGAGGGAAGATCTAGAGTTGGAAAATATGATTGTGACTTCGGCTGTTTTGAAAATGGAACACAAAAGAAATGTAGGTTTATTGCAGGTTTGAATGGCATGTCAGGACGTTTAAAAATAATTAGCAATGATCGGATATTGACTATAGGGTAAATTCAAGGTGATATAGGCTATGTTATTATTTAGGTTATGTAAATATATCATTTTAGAAAACAATTCCAATTTTGTTCAAATAGGCATATTATTATTAGAATGCGAATTATACCGGGCCGGACAGCAGGCAAGATGCTATAGCATTTCTATTGTCTGTAGACTGGCTAACAGTAGCTCTAGAGAAAATGGTAGTATGATCTTCTTGGCCTGGGATAAATACATATTAATTAAAATGTGCAAAATTAATTTATCTTATGAGATTTTTGCATTTGTGGAAAAAAGTAAAGCTGCGAGGCCTGCATCTGCATATTCATTTAGGGGAGGAGGCAAGGCGGGATCAGTGGCTTGTTCACGTGCGGTCAATCTCACGTTGATTGTGATTTATAAAGGAAAGGTGCGCAGGACCTGGCGTATGACCGGTTTTATACAATTTTTCTGTGCGTACATACTTTTCCAGTTTTGGCTATACGCCGTCTTCTGGGATGTAAGCTGCGCAATCTTTTATAGATGAGGCTCCTGGTGTCCCAGGTCTAAATAAGTCTTAGATTTAGAGGGTTGAAATGAAAAAGTTGAGTGGATCTGGCTTTGAGTTCCATAGTTGAATACCCTTACTTTAGAAAATTCTTTGCAGACAGGTACTGTACCTCCACGGCTCCTCCACTCCCGCCTTCCAGGCGTTTCTTTTAAATATGTACTTCCTTTTGTCACAGTCTCCCGGAGGTATAAGTGAGAGACAGGCGCGAAGGTTCAATAATCCAAACTATATTTATTACCAAACAATATACTGCCACGTGGGGCGAAACATGAGACACTGACAACTCTTAATTATCTCTATGGGACACGTAACAGGATGCATTGACGAACAAGCACAAGGCGGAAACACAAGGGCTAAATACACATACACATCAGAGACAATAGGATACACCCGTGCCAATCAACATGTACACACTGTCCCACAATGATGACATCAGACCTGCACCTGTGAGACACGGAAGGGACACCAGGGGGAACCACAGACCACAATACATTAGGGAGCACTCAAAGGAATATAACTAAACCACTGTATTATCAAATACTGAATACACTGAGGACGTAAGACAGAACACAGGAGACATCACCGAACATACAAGGGAACATAAACAGCCTAACACAGGGCTGGACGTTACAGAACCCCCTCCCTACGCCCACAACACCGGAGTGGGCAAGAAAAGGGGCCCTGGGTCTGAAGGGACAGAGAGGGGCCCTGGGTCTGGAGGGACAGAGAGGGGCCCTGGGTCTGGAGGGACAGAAAGGGGCCCTGGGTTTGGAGGGACAGAGAGGGGCCCTGGGTCTGGAGGGACAGAGAGGGGCCCTGGGTCTGGAGGGACAGAGAGGGGCCCTGGGTCTGGAGGGACAGAGAGGCCCTGGATCTGGAGGGACAGAGAGAGGCCCTGGATCTGGAGGGACAGAGAGAGGCCCTGGATCTGGAGGGACAGAGAGCGACCAGGGGCAGGGCAGTTCAGGTGGCGGCCAGGGGCAAGGCAGTTCAGGTGGTGGCCAGGGGCAAGGCAGTTCAGGTGGCGGCCAGGGGCAAGGCAGTTCAGGTGGCGGCCAGGGGCAAGGCAGTTCAGGTGGCGGCCAGGGGCAAGGCAGTTCAGGAGGCAGGGTGTCTGGAAGCCCTGTCACAGGCAGGGTGTCTGGAAGCCCTGTCACAGGC
>JACXGM010030576.1:0-13243 GCA_016801145.1 Umbra pygmaea
TGTGGTTACATGTGTGCAGTGTCGCGCCTTCCCCTCTTTCACTTGGGTACTGATTGGGAACAGAGTGATCTAATCACCTAATGGCTGTCAGCTGGTTGGCTCGGTTCCCATATCAGTCCTAGGTGGGAGAGAGGAAGGCGCGGTTCATTATTACATTGTCAGTGGGATTCTCGGTTGCTGTTTTGTTTGCTGTGAAGTCTGTCCAGGAGCCACGTTCGTGGTTTTGTGAGTCCGTTAGTGTTTGTGCACTCCGCTATTTAGTGTATTCTGTTACGTGTCTCAAGTGAGTCTAGTGGTTTCGTCTGTGCACCTAACTATCCGTGTACCCTGCAATCCTTCCTGCATGAGCTCTAAAGAACAGACGTATATAAATTAGCTACTACGAAGCCACCAGTCTGCCTGTGTCCCCCTCTCTCCACCACACCACCAAACCTTGACAGGATCAATGTTAAATTAATCCCTATCCCTGTACAATTAGGAAAAATTAAACTAAAGATTGGTTCATTCAAACACAGTACATGAATACTCAGCCATGGCTTTACGGCACTCTGATTACCTCTGCTATCTGAACGAGAGTTTATGGATCAACATACTATGTGATGGTATTTCATCATCTGCTTTCTTAGTTTGTAATCCCCTATGTTTTCTTGCTAATGACAACTTTTTTAATCTTCTCTGACATTTTCGACGATTATCAAAGCACTTCTTTTAACATTTTAAAATGTCTTTGAAATATCAGAGCACGTGCAAATTACTACAGAACTTGTACCTTGGGTGTTATGATATTTTCCATCTTTTGCGTCACAGCCATGGCGCCTTTGGTTCTGATTTCATAGGTTCTGCTTTTGTGGGCTCCGCGGGTCATCGGGGTGACTTGCACCAGGGGGGACTCGCCAGGGACGGCTTGGACCCCATCAAAACTGCTTGCAGTTCTTGTTCACTTTATTGTTGCAAAATCATCAATGATGTCATCATAGGACAAATGTTACCCACGTATTGATTTATGCCCTTGATGGCCAGACAACTCAAATGTTCCTGTGACATGAAAGACCTCAGGTAGTTCTTTATTATTGACTGAGAGATGTGCATTTATATTGCCCCAGTATGCCCAGCAAATCAGCATTTTAAATGCAATATATAAATCTATTGTTAATGTCAATCCATTACTTTCCATCTTGCATAATACTGAGAAGCGGGGCACTTGCATAGTTTTTGGGGCCCTAAGCAACTTGCGTAGTGAGTCTATAGGGCCACTCGTCACCTAACTGTCATGTTCTCACTGGGCATATTGCAAATCACTAATGTCTTTAAAAAAGATAATGAATGACATTGACTACACAAAGTGACAACCCATGTTTTGGAAGTGAAATTATTTATTTTATAGATGAATATCTCTGAGAAAGATTTCATTAGAATAACATCATTATTGCTATGTCACACAGTTGGCCGAAACAACACAGTTGATTACAAAGCAGGAAAACAGTACATGAGAGAAGGTAGACGTAACATGTAGTGGTTCTCTATTGTTTGGGTTCTTCTTTTATTCCATCAAGATTATTCTTCTCGGCCCTCTTAGCTGGCTGGGGTGACTCTGATGAGTAGAATTTACATGTGAAATGTTGGACATATATTATAATAAACAGCACATAACTGTAGGATTAGAGTAAATCAATGTTTAGGATTGATTGATTGATCGATTGATTTATTTATTTTATTTGACCACTTAAATATAAAATATGAAACAGTACTCTGTGTTATACATTAAAATACATAAATAGTCAGGGATGACACAATAAAGCCTGAAGACTTATTTCCTTTGTGGTCCCTATTAGGGGGAGGGGGAAGGACAAGTGGCAGCAGATCACACATCAATCATTCATCATACATTAAATAAATTCATCCTTGTTATACAAAAATAGATATTGACACTGATTGGCACTTAAGCCATACTTTCAACCCCTGTTTAAAACTGCCTATGCTTCTGAGTGTCTTGAGTCTACCAGGTAACCGGTTCCAAAGGGTAGTTCCAGCATAAAGAAAAGACTGTTTGCCCAGATAAGTCTTAGATCTAGGGGGTAAAAAATCTGTTGCGCTACCTATGGAGTACCTATGAACTTCATTTACTCTATTAAAATTATTATTAAAATATTTAGGAACATCTCCATAAACAATTTTATGTACCATACCCAGTTGCATCTGAGACACTCAATCCTCCACTTTTAACCATCTCACCCTTTCAAAGTGGGAAGATTCCAGATGAGTTCTTATGGGGAGGTCTAAAATAACCCTTATTAATTTATTTAGAGATGTCTGAAGCCTATGTTTCAGGTTCACTGTGATGGTCTAAAATAAGCCTTATTCATTTATTTAGAGATGTCTGAAGCCTATGTTTCAGGTTCACTGTGATGGTCTAAAATAACCCTTATTAATTTATTTAGAGATGTCTGAAGCCTATGTTTCAGGTTCACTGTGATGGTCTAAAATAAGCCTTATTCATTTATTTAGAGATGTCTGAAGCCTATGTTTCAGGTTCACTGTGATGGTCTAAAATAAGCCTTATTCATTTATTTTGAGACGTCTGAAGCCTATGTTTCAGGTTCAGTGTGATGGTCTAAAATAACCCTTATTAATTTATTTTGAGACATCTGAAGCCTATGTTTCAGGTTCCTTGTGACACCATTGGAACCGGCCTCAATCATAATCCCATCAAATCTATTGAGAACCATTTAACAACATGGTTCTTGACTTTATGCAGTGACTTTGGTAGGTAGCAGAGAGAGAGGGACAGTAGACATTATGAGTAGTGTGATGGTTGGTAAAACTGTGGTTGATTATGTGATAAAGACATGCTAGATAGACAGTGTTGCTAGGTGTATTATCCCCATACATCTGTTGAGATGATTCAGTCAGGGCAGTTATCCAGAACGTACCATAGGTCAGTAATTGAGCTAAAGATAAATCCTGTCTGTTGTGGAAAAGAAGATAAAGTACACCACCATTATGGACAAGGTAATCATAATACCTCATTTTATATAAATGAGTGGGCGGTACTGACCCTGTCATCTAAATGTTGTTTAATCCTAGGTAAGATTACCCCATGATAATCTCTAATTCGGAATACTAGCTTTGACAAACCACATTATAATAATAATAATAATGCATTCAACTTATACAGCGCTTTTCTTCCAAGGAACTCAAAGCGCTTTACACAGTGAGGGGAAAGCCCACTTCATACACATTATCTTGGGAATAGAGGTTATAAGAAACCATGAGTGTTGAATAGAGTCAGACAACGTTTCCATGTGTGTCTGCACTGTTCTCACCTGACATCAGGGGGGAAAAGTTTTGAATCAGATCCCGGTATTTCTCAATCTCTTTTTCCAGCTTCATCTTGACATGAAGTAGATCCCGGTTGTCCTCCACCTGCTTCTCCACCTGTGTCTTTAACTGCTCCAGCTCTGCCTCCAACTGACGAATGATCTTGTTAAGGCGGGTCATCTCATGGTTGGAACGCCCATTTGAGCCATTCAGTATTTCCTCCAAAGAGCGGATCTGTGACAGACAGGGGCAGGGACCAATAACCAAAAAAGGGACCAAAAAAATATTTTAGAAAAAGGGAACAATAAAATTGAAACTAATTTGAAATGTCAATATAAAATGTTCCATTAGAAGAAATGTAATCAGAATTGAATGAACCTCAGGCCGGAGTTGGGATTTTTTTCTTTTAATGTTTAAATGAAGTTCAGCTCCTGGGATCCTTGTGTCGACCATGTTGATGTCAGGTCAGGTAACTTGTGTATGCCTTGTAATCAGAGTTCATGTCTGTTGTTTCGGTTGTGGAATGTGGATTATAATGGATAGTTGACGTGTGGGTATGCACTGGCATTCTGCCAGCAACACTATAAATGCCTTCACAGGGCCGGTATAAGGAGAAATCCTCCAAACAAAAGCCTGTTAAATGTGATTATCCACATGCTAGCAACTAATGGTTGGTACCAATGGAAAGAGGAGATTCGGCTGCAAATAGTAAGTTGTAGACTGTGCCGGAGATATCGCACATATCAAAGTTTTAGACTTTTTTTTCCTCAATATTTTCCTATACGTTTGTTAAACCCAGCTTATATCCCTTACAGAAATTGTGCAGGATGATGTCCTACATCATTGCAGAGTTGTTAGTTTGTCATTTTCACTTTCTACTTCCAGTCTGTAATGTTTTTAGTAAAATAAAGACAGTCTAAAAACTTTGAGGTGCAATATCTCCGGCTCTAATGAACCCACATAGAAACTCTACCACTCATTATTTGCAGCCGAATCTTCTCTTTCTAATGGTACCAGACAATAGTTGCTTCCACCTAGGTTTCATGAGATAATTGGGTGTGATGGGCTTTTATTTTGAGGATTTCTCCTTATACCGGAGCTGTGAAGTCATTTTAAGTGATGCTGGCAGAATGCCAGTGCATACCCAAACGTCACTCCACCACCCGCGACTGGTGGATAGCTTTGAATGGTCAGCTTAGACAATTTTGAGTAGCATTTTTGTTTTCATGTATTTGTCATATATAACTTCTATTGAACCTCTTGATTCCTGCAATACTGAATGTTTTAAACCAGTTGTTGCCCCTCTAAATGCATTAATACAGAAGTAAGAAGCCTTTGGGTCCTATTTTAACGATCTAAGCGCATGGCGCAAGTGCGCTTTGGGCGTGTCCAAATCAACTTTTGCTATTTTGACAGCGGATAAAAGGTTTCAATGCGCTGGGCGCATGGTCTAAAAGGGTTGTACTAAGTGTCTTCATTAATTCAGAGGAGGTTCAGAGATTCATCTCCCATTCCCTTTAAGAGCCAGGCGCGTTTGTACCTTTCGTGCATTGCTATTATGACGGCAGATTTGCACCGTAATATTTTTATTTGTAATGTTTTGCATGTTCGTGTGCTGCTGAGCTTCCCTGTGTGTGTGCAACAAGCATAGTGTGTACACGCTGTGCCTTTGCCATAGGTGCATTTGACTAATTTGCTGTTAAAATAACTATGACGTGCTGCGCCATTGACTTTAGACCAGGTTTTTGTTAGTCAAAGGCGCAATCACTTTCCGACGCCTCAAGATAGCAATACACCCAGAATTATCCTGAACAATCCTCCCTGTTAGACCAGCACTCCCATGGGCGCAAAAATGGGCGCAGGTGCATTTGCTATTTAAACAACGCGGGCGCCTGACGGGAAATTGACAACTGCGTCGGTTTTAAACTAGCAAAGACACCTGCATTTAGACTTTGCGCTGCATTGCGCCGGGTGCAAGATAGGGCCCTTTCTGTTAACAGCTGCTGTGCTAATGACCCTAGTTTTCACAGGGGACCAGGCTTGGATAAGTTG
This sequence comes from Umbra pygmaea, assembly GCA_016801145.1. NCBI lineage: Eukaryota > Metazoa > Chordata > Actinopteri > Esociformes > Umbridae > Umbra > Umbra pygmaea. The sequence continues at coordinate 5,371 of JACXGM010030576.1, forward strand.
ATCATGATGCCCCCCCTCTTTAACCCCATTCCTGACTGTTCGTCACTGCAGCCCCTCCCCCTTCCTCCATGAAAGGCCCTGCTGCTTTTTCTCTTGGAGAATCCACTATCTGATATTTCAGTGTGTGGGTCTGCCGGCTGCAGCTGAGTACATTTGAAATAATAAGTTTGGACTGTCCAAATCCAAAATGTTTATATATCTTTACAAATCTGGGCCCGGTTCCCCGATAACGTTCATACTTAGCGCGCTAAGAAGACTCAAAAAGATATATCTTACCGAAGTTGTTTATGTTCCTAAGTGTGTTCCCCGAAGTGTCCCTTAGGAAGCTTCTTAGAGGCGCTGCCTCTTAAAGGTACAATATGTAATATCATTCGAAACAATAACAAAATACATACTTTGCATTAAAAGCAAACAACACTATATTTCTTAGTTGTGTACTTACATTATACTAAATGTTTCCAATAACTTTCTAATCCAGAGAAATTTGTAATATAATTCGAAGACACGGGACGTTTCATTTTGTCGCCCGTAAATAGCATCATATAACCTGTGACTGCTCTAGTTGTTATAAGATCCAGGGAGCCGCCAAACATAACGTGAATAAAGTTATAATTTTTTAACAATATATTACTTTGTCTGTGAACATTTTTTCTGCCGGAGATGCTAGATTGGAAGGTTGTCATTGACGACGATAACAAACCCATGATCCCACGCAACCTCCCGACGTCATCCAAGTACCTCTTTTGCTATTGTTTTGATTGAGAGCCCCCTGGCGGCCAAATTACATATTGCATGTTTAAGTTTGACGTTACAAAGGCGCTGTCCCAAGGGAAGGTGCTGAATTTGTTGTCATCGATCGCTCAGAATCGATTTTTCACTTCACGAAAAGGTGCATTATGTGTTAAGAAAGACAACACGTTCTATGTAAATGAAACATTCCTCAAATTATTCCAGTAACATTTATTTTAGCATAGTTTAAGTTATCAGTAAAATATAGACTTATTAATTCAATTATCAAATTCTCAGTAATGTGTTCATACGATATGTTGTGACTGGTAGACGGACCGGGTATCCCTCGCTAATCATTCACCCTCCTCTCCCGTTGTGCCACTTGTCCCGCTTCTTGACATGGGTTTAACGACTTCTAAAAATGATGTAATACACTTTTATATCAATGGTAAGGTACTTTACAATCAGAATTGATTGGCAAGCAGCTTAATTTACTTCTGTTTAATGTGGTTTTGATTGCCATTGTTTAATGTTTAAAATAAAAAGCAACCTATCTACAATAAACAGAGAGAGAGAGTTAGATAGAGAATAGGGTGGGGAAGCAACGTAAAAAAAGGGCACCAAGCTTCTCGTCAGAGGAACTTTGAAGTTTTGCTGGACGAGGTGAGCTTGCACAAGGTGACACTGTTTTCCAGCTTTCGGAATAACTTGTGCAACAGCAACAAAAAAGAGCTATGGAGCGACATAGCAAGGCTGCCTCCCGATCAGGCACACTGAGGTCCTGGCAGGACGTCAGGAAAAATCTCAAAAGGGCTTAAGTTTTGCCGAATAAAACAATTGACATGGACTAAACGGCTCCGCGGCCAGCGCCATCTTTGATTCAATACAAGGACACGTTGGATCACTGCCATATTTGGTCGCTTACTGGACACCACCATGCTTACCCATTTATAGATCTTAGCCATTTAGAGCCAAATTGTTTGCAGGACTTTATTTATCAAAAGTGATTGTCAATTTAAACGCTTTAATGACATTACGAAATAGCCTTGGCTAATTACCACATATTAGCTCTGATACCAAATAAAGTCAATTTCATAAATAGGCCTGTATCCATTGCGAACATATTTTATTATTAGTCTTAAAATGTCCATAAAATCATTGTTGAGCCAAAACATTGTCAACATACCATAGTTTGACTTGTACTGCGCTGCACTGATTTCTAAAGACTGCTGCACAGTGGCGTCGACTAGCGACTTGAGCACAAACAACACTAAGAGAGAGCTTACGAATGGTCCAGACCAACCTTACGAAAGTGTGACTTACAGAAGATATATTTAGTGTACGAACGTGTCGGGAACCGTGCCATGAGGTTAAGAGAGAGGTTAAGGAATAGGTTAAGAACTACTTAGCGATAAGAACGTTTTGGGGAACCGGGCCCTGGCTAATTTCTGCCGCAACAACAACAAAAATATGTCTTGGAAATTGTCTTTCAGACAAAATGTTGATGCCTCCAATCTTTGTAGTGCTACAGTACTGCCGAAAAGGAAATGTTTTCTTTTACAGTGGAATTATGAAAGGTATTTAGTCTGAGGCTCAATGCATTGTTTGTTGTCTATACTGTGATGACAGAGTGCACACTAGTACATGTATGTTTTTGTTTGTGTGGCTAGAGTATGTGCTTGTGTGCAGTCATGTTTGTGTGCTTGTCTGCATGTGTATGTTTGTGTAATAACTGCATATTGGTATTTCTTTTTGAGTGTAATGTGCAGATAGGTATGGTTGGTTTACCTTGTTCAGTACACCCTGAATTTCTATTTCCAGGTTCTGTTTCTGTTTGCGCTTTTCTTTGAGCTCATTCTTTCCTGACTGCACAGCGTCTGTGTTCTCAACCACCTTTACCTTGATGGGTTCAATCTGTAAAAAGAGAAAGATAGAAAGCAAAAATCAAATAATAAACAAGTAATTCATCTAAAAACTTAAGGAAATGTATGGATGATGATACCTTAACAGTAGCATAGTAAAGTGACACACCTTACTCTTATACCAGTCATCTGTATCCTTGAGGCTCTTTTCTGCCAGTTTCTCGTACTGGGCACGCATCTTGTTTAGAGTGTCACTCAGGTTACTGTCCTTGGAGTCAAACTTCACAATGACAGTGGAGTGTTTTATCTTCTTACACAGCTCATACACCTCCTGCAAGCAGAATGTTACTGATTGTTGATATTATTCTTAAAGTTGAATCTATTCCATTCCCAATTATTATTACATATTATAAAGTAAAATTAAAATCTGTTCCAAAGGCTATGTGTGTGTATGTATGTATGTATGTATGTATGTATGTATGTATGTATGTATGTATGTATGTATGTATGTATGTATGTATGTATGTATGTATGTATGTATGTATGTATGTATGTATGTATGTATGTATGTATGTATGTATGTATGTATGTATGTATGCGTGTGTGTGTACTTCTTACATTCTTATGCTCATTTTTGAGGAAGCCCAGCTCGTCCTTCACTGATTCGATCTCACTCTCCAGCTGCACGCGGTTCTGGTAGTTGCTCTCAATCATTTTTTTTAGATCTTTTAGGTCGCGCTCCACAATTTTCTTCCCTTCCTTTTCACTTTCAAGCCTACAGAGAAGACGGCAAACATGGTTCATAGTCTCAGACCTTTACAATATTAAAAGCCAATGATTAGACTTATCATTGCAACTTCATTTTTGATAACTTCCCGTCCATAATCGTCACTAAACCCGAGTTTAAAAGTAATTAGGGCTATGAAGACTATGTTAAACCATGTTAGTAATTACACATAACAATAATCAAAATCTGTAACATTACAATATTTTTTTACGTTTTATTGTCATTTTTTGTTTTCATTTGTTTTCTATAGGCTAATACATAAAAGGATGCAATATCTCACTTGTTTTTTAAGTCTTCATTGACCAGTTTGGAGTTTTCAATTTGCAACAACAAACGGGCATTATTCAATGTCATGTCACGAAGCTGAAAAATACGTGGGGCGGTTGAGTTGAGATTTCAGCAGGCATAAACTATTATTCACATATTCGCCTGAGACAAATTAATAACAAAGATGTATTACAATAAAAAAAATGCCTAGCCTAATCAGTATAATTAATTTAAAAAAAGTATTAAAATGGAAACAATCAACACCTTCTTCCTGAGTTCAGACAACGGTTCCTCGACTTCATCCCAGTTGCGAGCATTGGGGTCTCCCCTCTTGTCCAAGATGTCCTGAATCTGGTCCTCCAGGTCTTTGTTGTCTTTCTTCAGCTTCTCAACCCTGTTCAGATAGCCGGACAGCCGGTCCTGAAGATCATTCGTTGTCTTCTTGTCATTGGGTGCGGACGTGAGAGACAGAGAGGACTTCCTCGCATCCTCTGGGTCAGAACGCATCACATTCCGCAGCCCCTCCAAACTTGCCACCGACACCCGGGAACCTCTTCCCCCCGCCCCACCAAACATGCTGACGGCGCTGTTCCTAGACATGACGTTGATTAACTGAACAAGTCGGTTGAGAAGGAAAATAGCGAGAAGTGCACTAGTCACTTGCCTTCGGGTAGTGATGGAAATGTGAAGAGACCGTTTTTATACCGAAGCTCAACACCTGACAACTGCCCCACCGATACGATTGGCGGATTACTGTCCAGAACACCTCCAGTAAAACAGGTTTATAGTCAAAATTCAAGTTCTCCTTCTTGAATTTTATCAATGTGATCCCATTGATTGGACAGTTTAAAATACTAGTTTTGAGAGGTGGTCCTTGTGCTATCTTAAAAGCAGCTGGTGTCTTGAGAAGAATGTGATTTCCAACACTCCTGCAAAAGAGTCGAACTCTCAGTTTCTCTTTCAATCACACTGACACGAACAAACTGAAATTATGTCCCAACCAGGCGAATACAGTAGCCAGTCCTATACTCCATCCGGGGTCAATCCAAAAAGCTTGTCATCCAAGACGACTGACAAGGACCACATTGTTGGACTGAACGACAAGTTTGTTGAGTTCATCGACAAGGTATGTTATTTTATTATATATTAGGCGTAATATAATAGCTAATGATAGTTGTAAAATATTATATTGGGGAATTGGTATACTATCTGTAGTATAATTGATGATTAAATTATCATAATTCTGTTTGTAATTAAAACCATAGCTATGGCACTCATTCTCAGGGCTGCCCATTCTCACGCGTTGGCCTTGAGTCTCACAAATTGACCAAGATCTCACGGAGGATTTCTAATTTCTCACACACAAATCCCCGTAAAAAAGGACGCAGAAGTCCATTTTCCCGATGTGCAATACTAAAATAGCAAAATCTACATATCACAATATCTATTTACAAACTAATGCATATTATGGATAAAATACTAATGTGTATTTCCGGAATAGGTTATATTGCCCCTGTATTATTCATATGTTAATTGAAAACATATATATTAAAATATAACAAAACAAATCTACTTAAAAATTATGCCAGTAGGACAAATGAATGGAATATGATATAGTGCAGCTTTAATGACCATTCCGTGAATAAGACTGAATCTTTAAAGCTGCTTAGCTGCCATCTTGTGGACGATTATTGAAGACAATTTCAAAGTAACAGGGTTAGGAGTTTTTTACATCACCTGCTTCAGAATTGACACACTTAACAAATCAGACTTGTGTAAATGTAATCATCTCACTGCTAGCATTTGTGAGTGCATAGCCTTTAGTTAGTTAACAGGACAAAGTGTAAGGATGGTTGACATATAAGCATATAGGCTGGCATGCAAGGAGTTTGCATGTTCTCCTCATGTCTGTGTGGGTATCCTCCAGGTTCTCCGGTTTCCCCCACCATCAAAAACATGCAGGTTAGGTTCTCCAGTTGGTGCCCCTGATGAGGGCACTGGCTTAGATCTGGAGTTGGTCCCCGGGCGCTCTAAATGGCTTTCCACTGCTCCCTTGAGAAATGGGTTAAATGCAAAGAATACATTTTGCTACGTGTATGTGACAATAAAGTACCTTTAGCAAGAAAAACCTTTTCATAACCTTCAAACATTAGGCATGAAAATTATTGAGTTGTATTGTACCAGTTCATAGCTTTCCAAAAAAACGTGCTCTTTTAGATTTTGTTTTGGATTCTGAATTTATTTACCAATTTTTGGTATTAGTGCCTAAAATTATGGTGTGGCATGAGAGTTATTGTGTATAAAATTAAAATGGGGTGTACTTTTTTTAAATAACTCACTTTATAAAAATGATTTATCATTAATAACTTCAGATATAGCATTTCCTTCTGCACATTTATTACATCTGTATTATCTTTCTTAATCATCATGCAAAGTAAGGCATGTGTCCTCAATCTGTAAAAATATTATAGATTCATTTTGACAAACACTTTTTATAAATCTGACAAAGTGCTTGTGAGTGTTGCTGAAATGATTCTCCTTAGATTTTTATCAAAACAACAGTATAAAAATTACACAACAGAGAAATAGTGTTTCTAAATATTTTTACAGAATATTTTTACTTAATACACATGAATTGTAATTTATTATAATCTCAGAAATACTTCACTTTCGTAACCTAGCCTGTTTTGGGCTTTACTACTTCTGCCTACTTATTACCAATACCACTAATAATCTTAGCGTTTCTATTTACTTTGTCCTTTGTTTTCTCAGGACCTCTCTCCTTGCAGGATCTGTGTTTAGTCTCTCCCTGTATTTCACTGTTCTTTCAGAACTTTTCATCTTTTACTATTTATTTCAAGCTGACAAAACAAAAAGGAAGCACATGAGTGAGATAGTATGACGAATGGATTGTTAGGGTTAGGGTTGGCAATACATATTTTTTCATGTGATGATAGACAAAAAAAGTGTTAATAAGGACATAAAATACTTTACAGATAGTTATTACTTAAAAAATACAATAATACATTGTTAGCTCAAATGAATAAGTACTCCATGTGTAGTAAACTACAGATCATATCATATGGTGTGACAAATCAATCATATTGTGTGACATACCAAACGTCACACAATATGATGAAGTCTCACACCATATGAGGTTTCATGCACTTAGCACAACTTTGGGCCTTGCAGTTATATGCTAGTATGCTAACAGCATTCCCACTGCAACATGCTAACATATATTCTTTATGTAATACTGACAAAAATGTATTTTATCTTTGGCATTTTTATGTAAAAAGCATCACACCAAGAGACATTGGTAAAGGGTACTGAAGCGGGAGTGCCAAAGTGATTTAATTTATTGATGACTCACTACCTAACCATTCCATGTACTTCTCAGATGTTGTCTGTACTTCCTAATTGAACAAAGACCCCTCTTCCCCAAGTGACTCCAAAACAATTACCCATTTAAATATCACAATATAGTGTCACACCATATGATATCTATTTCTGGGACAAATTCTTTTTGATCAGAGATGATTCAAAATATTATGCCTGGACTTTGAAAAGAGTAGACTCACAAATATACATCTGTGTTATCATCCTGTACTTGATTTAGGAAATTTGCAATTTTTATGTTAGTTTTATTTAACTCTAAACTTTGTGAAATATGCTTGGGACTGTCACACCATATGAGCTTTTGTCATTTCGGTAGGAATATTTAAAAAAAGTCACTGATGAATTGCGTTATGTCCAGTATGTTCACATAAAGCAGCATAATCTGAGCAACATAAAAAGTTTTTTTGACAATTGTAATTTTTATTGATTTGTGTTTGATGCTCGGAACCACAAGAAGACCATGTCACGTCAACCACCCTTATACGAACATGCAGGCATGCTTACAAGCACACAGATTCTGTATAACAACAGATCTACAATGCCGTTAACAAACTATAACAGGTGTCGTCCTCCTCACTCCACCCTCTAGGTAAACAAGCTAGAGGAGGAGAACAAGCGTCTTGAAACGCATCTAAAAATCCTGAAACAACATGAGGACTACCAGGGTAATGTGGACGAGCTGGTCCAACAGCAGTCTATTGGGCTTCAGCATCAGATTGACGGCCTGGCCCGGGATCAACTGAAGCTGGAGCAGGAGCTGGCGCGCTGCCAGGATGATGTGAACCAGACACGCAACAAGTTAGTGATTTGATATCACTATTAGCTATTA
>JACXGM010030577.1:0-13242 GCA_016801145.1 Umbra pygmaea
TGTCATATCGCTTTCTTGTGCCACAGTGCCTACACACTGTCACGGTTTTATCCACTAACCTCTTTCCTTCATTATATTTAACAAGGAAGCCAAAATTCTCCCATACAGGGGATTTAAATGACGCGGGACGTCCAAGCTCCTCCGTTCCTCCGCTCGCCGTGACCATGCTGTGAGCGGACTGAACATGCGCAAAACTTTTATATTTCAGTAATCAATCCGCGGATCACGTGTGTCCCGAACCGAAGATATTGATCCGAACGGATCACGGATCAATGACGATCCGTTGCACCACTAGTAGCATTAGTGGCTAAAAACAATTCATTTTAGCTACAAGCTGCTAAGAAACATGTAAGTTGAGGTTTTAACTAGGGATGAACTCAGTATCCGTATCCATACACGGAATGGGCGTGGCCTTCCCAGAAGTGGGCAGAGCTAACCGGAAGCAGTTCATTCTGGCCTGTCATCGATATGGTTTGCACAGCAATTGCTATACTTTTGATCAAAAACATTGCTCTGTAGCTCAAATCAAAGGCTGTACTGTAATTAATTTTGTTCTGAATGGAGCAATTTCTGAGAAAACCATATCAATTTCAGGCTTTAAGGAAAAACTTCCAGGTAGCTCCGCCCACTTCCGGGAAGGCCACACCCATTCCACACATGGATACAGATACTCAGCTTATCCCGAATTTAAACAGTAAGCTGCACCAGCTAATTTTGTATGTAAAAATTTTTTTAGACAAACAGTTGCGGTTGTATGTCGGGAAAATTACCCGAAATGAGCATCCCTAATAGAAGGTAAATTAAAGATCCACTCTTCAAATCAAGACCTATAAAACGGAGTATAAATCCCAGCCCTAGAACAGGACCAGACATTCCCTGCCTTCCCCGTTCACAGGGGAACCCAGCAGAGAGTAGATTGGCTAGCACTGTAATTTCACCCCAAGCTATTTGTTAAAACTCCCTTGACATGTTCTCCTATACAAAGACAAAACCCTTCAGAAAAAAGCCTTGGAGAAGGTCCGCTGCTGTTTTCAGAGCCTTTGCTTCTCCCCATCTCTGATCTCCAGGCAGTGCAAAACAGAATGCAAGAGCAGGTAGCGCTCACACATTCAGAGCCCAAGGGGCGGTACGCAAGATGGAGAAAACCTTTGTGTTGCCATGGAAACACATCCTCGTCAAGTCAGCAACTTGGGCGGTGGTCCTCCGCCCTTCCGACAGACTTGCCTAGGCCCTCGTCTCACTAAGAGGGGCACTTCTGTGGAGGATTTCATATGCGGAGCATTTGTCTGGCTGAGTTCATCAGAGACTGGGATTATACAGTAGCCTCTTTCTGTCAACTGGCTCTAGTGAGCATACAGTCACCGCCACAATAACACTGCCACGGAGAGGACACGAGTCTCCATGGCAACAGCCGGATATATAGTTTCAAAGGCCAGAGAGCAAGTATTCGCTACTGTAAGTGCAGTGAAATATTTTATACTCGACTTCTTATGAAAGGAAATGTCTGTGTAATGGATAATCAGTTACGTGATTAAGGAGGAGTACGACTTCTGGGAACTTTACCAAAATCAGTTCCACCTGGAGTGGTGTTCATTCCACATACGAAGTGGAGATGATGCACCTTTGGTGTGTAAACACCCTGTGAAAACAACCCTGACAGTTTAACGTTAATGCGTCTTTCCTGCCCCGACACCACAGCCTGATGTGTCAACAGTCACTGGGTGCCATCTCAAAAAACTCATCTACAATCAATCAGTGGTTAGGAAGTCAGACTTGTTGCTGGAAGGTTGCCCGTTCGATTTCCGTGTGGGCAAAATGTAGTGGAGTCCTTGAGCAAAGCACTTTACCCTACGTTGCTCCAGGGGGATGTCACTGTACTTACTGTAAGTTGCTCAGGATAAAAGCATTTACTAAATGACTCATGTAAGTGTAAGGACCAAAGCTACACAAATGTGTAGAGATGGGACAGATGGCTAAAAGTCACTGTGCAGCTGCTGCAATCTATTCACCCAGACCAAATGACATGGCAACGTTCCCTGGATGGTACATGTCTACAACACAGGGCAGTATAGAACAGGAAGCAGAGAAACCTCGCTGGGTCATTTAACTGAACTCAATGAGTAACAACACAGCGCGCCTTCTCGCCGAATCACTGTTAACACTAATGACAGCATGAAGCTGAACGGGAAATGTTGTGAATAAATCAGAAACTCATTTGAATCTAGGAGGAAGCCACTGATAAGAGGCAAATGCATTGGCTCAAACAAAAGCACTGTAAAGTCAGTAGGAATACCGTGATGAGAAATCATCAGCAAAGACTAGAGTTTGCTGGCTAGGTTTAAGGGCACATGGATGACACAGGTTCCAGAGGGTTGGGGCTTTAGTATAGATGCCACGCACAGATAGAGACCAGAACAATGGCGACTTTCACTGATGTAGGCTAATCAGTAGAGATCTGAGGAGGAAAAGGAAGTCATCTGGTCCCCGCTGGCATTGATGACCTATATCCCTCTGACCATCACTCTGGCCTGGCTAGCTTGGTGTCCAAATATAAAGACAAAGTCCACTGATTAACCAGGAGCATAAGCTTCTTAACTCATTCACCATTTGTCCAGATACACTGCAATGCTACACCAGCAGAAATGCAGCGCGTGTTACATTTTCAGACTTGATATGAATCACTGTGCCCAACTTGCTTACAAAAAATTAATTAAAAAAGCTTTGTCCACAACTCAGGACCAGCCTCTGGCACAAACTCCCACAAGCACCACGAATCGCATGTCAAGTCATCTCAATTGCACGCGGAGTCTGTAGGGAACAGGGTGCATTCGTTTATTTCCCTCTGTACCAGTTACGCGAAAGGCCTAGACGGACACAACCATCCACCACATTGCTTTCCTCTCACAGTGTTTTAAACCTCACAGTACAGCCTGGATTTGTGACATCCTATTTATATATGCATTTCCTATAAGACAAATCTCTGTCGTAACTAAGCTGGCAATGAAATTACAAGTTTAAGTCAGGTGGTTTTGATGACAGCAGAAACACATGACATGGAACACAATTTTCAGGGACCTTTTTAAGCTCAACGCTACCACATTTACAACCAGTAGCTAGAATCCTGGACTGCATCTTGAAGCAGAAGAGATCAATGGTGCCATTGTCACTTCTATAACTTTATGTGCTACATTCCCCATCATTGCACAAACAAAATGACAAGTTACTTGTTATTTTGTTAGCATTCTGTAAATCAATTAAAAAATTGTAATTCTTTGCTCTACGTACACTATATTGTTAACCACAGAAAGCGAGGACCTGATAGCGATATGAAATTCTGGATACAGCCCACCAAATCCAAGCCTACTCACCATTTTGATTGGCACACAGGCGAGGTCGGCCTCTGTGACGGGCGTGTCATCGCTCTCCATCACGTAGATGCCTTTACGGCTCAGGGCCTGGATGACGGACAGGTGGGACTGCAGCGAGGCGGCCTGGTCCGTCTTCAGGATGAGGGAGCACACACGGCAGTAGAGTTCGCAGGACAGCAGCAGCTGAAGCACCGGGGGTTTGATGTGCTCCTGCTCGTACTGGTCTGTGTAGAACGGGTCACGCAGGTCCTCAGGGATGTGGTCTGGACCGAGCAGAAAAGGAGAAGTGGGTAAGAAATGGAAACTGTTCGAGCTGGAAGAAATCTACATTCAAATAAACGCCTAAGGCATGTTCGCACAGGTGAGCAGGGACCCTGGGCATCTTTCGTTTGTTTTTTTAGAGTCTGTAGGACTCTAAGTTTTCATAATTTTGGCATAATTTTTGGCAACTGCCCACTGTCTGTAAGCGGTTAGTGTTTTGACAACAGTTTCACAGGTGTATGTTCATAACTACTCCACTTAACACCTCAAAATCCTTTTTCCGACACATCAGTCACCTTCTCAGAGCGATCGGTAATTCCCAACTCGGCCAACGTAAGTTTTCCAAAAACCTGCAACATTTTTGAAAACACAAATTCGGGTTAAACAAATATCAGGAAGTCAAATGAACGTATCTAGATATATTGTCTAAAATGTTGCAGTGACGTATCCAAAGGTTTTTGGAAAACTTACGGTGGCCGAGTTGGGAATTACCAAATGTGCTGAGCAGGTGTACAGTATTTAGTGACTGACGTGTTAATTTAAATGTTTATGGGTCATTGAACAACCATGGAAAACATTGTTTAAACTCTTTATTATAACAATTTGTAAAGTTATTCTGGTTTTTACAAATCATCTTTAAAATACACTGTCCTGAAAATGTTAGAGTTTATAAATATGATTTAAAAACAAATTGAGGAAAGTATACAGTGTCATCTTTTATTTCTGGATGTTTTACCACATTTGACTAATTAAGAATAACAGCACTTTCAGAGAGTTGCACCAATTAATGTGAGGACAAGTATTGAGACATTTAGCTAACATGTACTTCTAATTTATCCTTGTTTCCTGTTGCATTGATAGTACAAACATAAGAGAGCTGTGAATGTGTAGTCTCAGTTCGATTGTTTACATTTTCCTTTGGGCTCCACGATTGGTGTTAGTAAGTATAATACAACTAGAAGACTATGGAGCAGTCTATGAAAAAAATTGCAAGAAAAGAGGAATTCAATAAGAACCATACCTCAAAAGCCAAATTTTCAAAACAAATTGGTTATTAGTGTCTTTTAGGTTGATTAATGATAATAGTTTGAGGGGAATCACATGTTCTGGAAATTTAGATACAGTTGTTACATTTCCAATTTTATTGAAAAAAAAAAAAATCTGACAATTAAACATAAAATATGTAGTTTTTGGCCGCTAGGGGTCTCTCAATCAAAACAATAGCAAAAGATGCACTTGAATGACGTCGGGAAGTAGCGTGGGATCATGGATTTTGTTATCGTCTTCAATGACAACCTTCTAATCTAGCGTCTCCGGCAGAAAGAAAATGTTCACTGACAAAGTAATGTATTGGTAAAAATGTTATAACTTTATTCACGTTATGTTTGGCGGTTCCCTGGAACTTAGAGCAACTAGAACAGTCAAAGGTTACATGACGCCATTGACAGAAGACAAAATAAAACGTCCCATGTCTTTAAATTATATTACAAATTTCTCTGGGATTGAAAGTTGGTGGAAAAATTTTGGATAATGTAAGTACACAAAGTAAGAAATATATATAATATAGGTATAGTGACATTTGCTTTTTTAATGCAAAGTACGTCTTTTGTTATTGTTTTGGAAAACTACATATTGTACCTTTAACACACAATTGTCCAAGTAGAAATTTACAAATGTATTTTATATCCACCATTCATTCTTTTACCTTCAACAGAACAGAGTTTGCTATTGATTTATGAAGTAACATAGCTCTTACGTTAAATATTAAAACAAATGAAAATTTGTACATAAGAGAAATATTCCAACATGTAACATAATTAAGAAAAGTTTGCTTAAAATGTGTGTAGCTACCAATTTCAAACTCACTCAAATGCCCTTGAATATAGTGTAGATTTACACTGATAACACAACACTTCGTCTTACCTTAATTGTTAGCACTACTAAGTCTGTAGTGCTCTTTTAATGTGTCCACGGCATACTGCATTGTTTGAGTCTGGTTTTCTTGCTAAGTAGCATAAATAAATGTTGTTTGATATACAAAAATAATCATTTAATTGTTTACCTATAAACGGCCCAGACAGTTAATACTAATTATCCTTGTTTTGGTTTTGAAGTCCATCCATCCAAAAATGTCAATCAAATCATATCAACCTATATTGGCACAGGCTGTGTGAATGTCTGCCACCTGGGCACAAGCCACTATAAAAAGTGTTTAATGTTTTGTTAATACAGTCACCTCCTCAACTATTTAGTAAAAATGCAACATATTGTCTTAAAATGCGTGTGAATCCCAAGTATAGATGTGTTCTTCCCTGAAGCAGTGCTGGTCAGGGGCTGCTTGACACAGACATGCTGCTGGCCTGTGCTTTTATGATCACACATAATATGATAGGTACATGTAGTGGACAATGCGTGAAGTAATAACTTAAAACATGTTTTACAATTCACCCGTCACAGTGGCTGGTAGAAAACGCAAAGTTACCAGCCATTTGTAAAAAGTATCTGCATTTCGTGCCAGAGTAGGTGTAGCAGTCTAAGCTTCCAAATCCAGTCTCCACATGCGCCCTGGCGATGGGGGTTCAAGCCCCGGCTCGGCCAGAATGTCTATGCCCTTCTCTCTCTCCTTGGCTTCCTCCTTTAAAAAAATATAAAAAATAACCCACCAAAAAATCATACAGAAATAAAATCAGTCGCATTTGGCGCGCGCCAATTTCCCACCCTGATTGTAGCTTGTCTAGGTTTTGCTTTGCACATTTTAAACACAGTTTTGTGAAGTTTTAGAACAGGCATCCTCACGACAACTCTCCCATGTAAATCCTTGTTGTGTAATGTACAATTTTGGGCAGTAACATGTTATTACTGTAATATTATTACTTTCCCCAGTAACAAGTAGTGTAAGGGATAATAATTTCCAAAACAGTAGTTATATCACAATTACTCATCCAAGTAATGTGCCGTTACTGCATGCATTGCACAATTACTTTTTTCTTGTCATAGGTAGGCCATCTCATGATGACGTTTACGCACAAGAGGCAAGCGTGGTGCACGTTACGTCAGCTACTAGCCAAAAAGAAAAAACAAAGGACGGATGAGAGAGGAGGTACACTTTCAACAGGTGGAAGTATTGTCATTATTTGACTGTCTCAGTTGAAGATGCAAAGAACATTGTTGTCCATTGTACTTTAACGTAAGTTGCCCTAGGGCGAATGTTCATGTTCTTAAAACAAGTTGCTCTGCAAAATTACTAAAAAAATTTACATATTGCATTAACTTCAACGGCTTGAGTTAAATTCCATTTCTCAACTATATTTCTGACTGTTGGAAAAGCTAGAAGCATTGAGTTTTCTATAGCCTTCGTCAGCATTAGCTTAAAGGTACAGTTTAAAAACTGTGCGTAGTGAAAACAGAACTTTTTCAGTGAGCAGCTTCCAAAAGCTGTAGAACACTTATTTCATTATATTTAAAAAATCGAAACGACGGTAGATGTGACAATACATTTCTACGTCATTCAGTGCATATTTTTTCATTTGAACACAAATTTTGATTAGGACATGATAACTACCGTCCGTATTTTATTTAGGAATTTTAGGCCATGCTTCTTGTTACATAGCACTGCATGGTGTAGGGAATCAATCTCTCATTTACATAGTTTATTGGATATTTTTTATATCCAGGAATACATTATAAAGCATTTGTAAGATGATCTGCAGGAAAGAGAAAGTAGTTCAATTTTTACAGCTCAGGGTCTAGAAATAGAATAGAATAGAATTTAAAGCAACACATTTTGTACCATGTTGAGGACAGCTCAACACCTGCTCACCGAAAGATTCACTCTAACATAGATTTGTTCCCTAGGGGTGCCTTAACTTTTGCATACAACTGTGTAGTACAATTTGACATCTTGCCCCTTTAACCATTATTTTGACAAATGGGCTGTGTTGTCAGTGCCCCCTGAATTAACAACATTTTAATGCAATCTGCTTCAAAAATGTTGTTGTATGCAGCCTATTATGTACAATGAACAGACTTAGGAAAATGCATCTGTGATGACAGCAATGTGCATGTGGCTGAAGTTTCATAGGTAGTAAAGCATGAAATAATGAACTTCTCACTTTGAAAGAACTGTGTGTTTGTAATGGTAATGTGACATGAGGGTTCAAGGAAGGTTCGGTTGATTAATAAACATTCCCTATTGAGTATCAGCAAGTTATGGCTTGAGATATATGATGTATTACCCCGAGAAAAGTCCCACGATAGGTTACAGAAAGAACTGTGAGAGTTGTGTTATGTTGTACTTATGTTACTGTCAAAGCCTTTCACGTTTCCAACCTACAAAACAAAAACAAGCCCTGATTTACAAATAACCATAGTATGCCTTGGATTTTTCCTGACTCGCATCGGAAACCACCATATTAGGCTAAATATCTCCGGTGTGGAAGGACGAAAATGCAATCATAGTCAGGCTCTGTTGATGTCATACTCCAACAAATGGAAAAATCATACACATTCACAATCATAGCCCAGTAACAGAGCAAGTAAAAATTCCTCCAGGGGCATGTTGTACATTTTGCATGGGCTTCGTCACATGCATTCTCAGAAAGGTGTGATGATCTTTAGAGCAGAAATAACTCTCGCTCAACTGCATTAACCAGGCATCTCCATTTCAGCTTTGAGCTGGCTGCTAGCAGAGCAGACATTCACCCAGATTTTTTTCACCCTCACATCTCTGTTACAATTCCCTCTCACCACCCGAATGACTGACGCATGAAAGGAAACGTGCTCTGCCGCGTTCTCCTTATTGAACAACACACGCACAAAGACATGCAGGCTGAGGAAAACATACAGGCCCACGAGTGCCACGGTGCTCACCAGACGAGTTCGGTAGTTTCCTTCATTTGTATGGTAAGAATTTGGAAAGATGTGCAAGTTAAGGAAAAGCAAGCAGCAGGTCCTTTTCACATTCACAAGAAAACCAGTCAACAACACAGCTGGGAGTCATTTTACGGTCATCGTTAGCACTGTCGTGTTATGTATTCAATTGTCATAACAAGAGTGTTCCTGCTATGAAGGTTAGAGGCTGGGAATAACAGGCCTAGTTATGACAAGGTTTCTGTCCGGTATAGGTGCATCTATGCATTAGGCCTAATTAGAAATAGAGCACAACCATGTAGAAAAAGCCTGTCGAAGTAGAACAGTGAGTCATTCCTGGAAAGAGAACAGCATTGTGTGGCTGTTCAGAACTATATGAATGTGGGTGATTAATACAGTGCTTGTGTGAAAACAAAGGGCGGCTGGCCTGGATGGGACCCGGATGTCTCTTCACATTTGATTTCCCCCAGGACACTCTGATGCTGGGTGGCAGGTGCCCCCCCACCCCCACCATGAGTCCTGGAGTAGCCAAAAACCGGGAGAGGCACAGGGCTCGGTTATCCCCACCGTCCTCTGCTCACTGCCAGCGCCTTTGCTGGTACTGGGGGTAGCGAGCCCCCCTACCATCAGACCAGACAGGAGAGGTGACCAGAGCACCAGCTTGCCCCCAGACGGGTGCCTTTCTGCCTGGCTGAGCCAGACAGATTCTATGTTTCTACTCGTAACTAAAGGCAAACAGAAACGAGAGGAGAGTGGGCAACGCATAAGTGACACACACAAAACGCTGGCAAGCTGACACACATGACGCAGCTGTATACGTATTGCCAGATCTCACACACACACACACACACCTGACTGGGAGTTGGTATTGTCTTCAAGGCAACCCATCCCAGTTCTATGGGAAGTCATTTAGGGTAGGGTGGGAGTCTGTGCAACAGTGTGACAAACATACTCCACTACAGCCATTGTTAACCACTGGGCTAAACAGCCAACAGGGATGACACATGCAATAAACATTGGGAAGGGAGACCACTGTACCTGAGCATGCGCTAACGCGCGTTTTAGGCTAATGTAGTGCACACTGTCCATTATCAAACATCCACACTCTCAAATCTCTGCTCAACTCTCTGTTAATGTACTTAGCTAGCTCGTGTGAGATGTTACTGGGCGTGCTACTGCACCCCATTCAACCTCTGCCTGATCGGCTTTGTTAGTCGGCGCGGCCCTTATAGCAGATGACCAGAGGACGGCTGCAAAGGAAAGCTAGCAGCATTCGTCACTGGGACAAAAGCCAATTAGTCTTTCTGAGCTCCCGGGCACCATGGTTGGCTGTTAGCATGGGGAGCATTTAGGGTAGTGCACATCAGAGCACACTCATGTGGGAGAAGAATGGCGTCGACTTCATATGTATAGTTAACCATTATAATGTAGGATCCTCTGGTTTCTGGCTTGAGTTAGAATGACAGCAAGAAATTCCAGTAATCAGTCACGAGTCATGGCCACACAAAACGAAAGTGTGGGATCATGAATAAACCAAGGCCTAATAAGAACAATGGCGCTTGTAGCACTACTCACATTAGCAGAAGTCACAGAGCTCTGCATCATCAAGGCCTTTAGAGTAACTATGACACTCCACAGATTCTAGTCGAAACCAAAACTAGCAACAGAAAGGCAATCCAAAGACTCCCCACTAAAGAACAGTATGCAGAGCTCCGTTATGTTCGTTTGGTGACAACACAATGTGACGACACACCCCGTCAACAGGACTGTTATCAATTAAAGATTTATAGGCAGACCAAGGGCTCTCTATCTTTTAGTGAAAATAGGTCACGAGTCTCACACATGACAGGTTCTTCACTGGTGAGGCTCAGCTAGCTCGGGAGCGTCCGCAGCATTTCAGCACGAGGGTAGTTTCTCTAATGAATGTCCTCACCAGTCTCTCCTGAGCCTCACCTGGCAGCCTTCTGAACAGGTTTTAATGGTCAATTGAAAAGAGGAGGTATGAACAGTAAAGATGCAGTCACAATGCATGAAATGAATGACAATGTCCATCCCCTGTCCTCTTGGACTTACTTTACAACTTACTTTGTGTGGGGCCACTGCATTTAATAATGCGAGGCCTTTTTGAAATGTTTCAATTTGTTCCTACTTGAATGTACTACCAAAGCTTTTGGCAGTGTGTTTAATCAGTTTGTACGTTTCAGGTCAGTTACGCAAAAATTCCCCCACACAGACCAGGCAAATGCAAAGTTGATGATATCTAGGGTTATAACAGCACACAGGTATGTAACCATACTGTACGGTGGGCTATTCACAGATTTACACATGAACCCAAATACATAGAACATTAAATTATAAATAAATGGCTAGATACTGTATTTTATACACTTCAAAAAAATCACTTTAATTTGAATATATGAGCTTTAGCACACATCGTAATCAACATTTTGATCATTTTTGCACTTCAACTTTGTGAGTGTACTGTAACACAAGGAGATCTAGACCTACAATGAATAGTAGAGCCCGACCGATAAAATATTTTTAAGGCCGATATCGATACGAATATCTGGTGATTTAAAAATCTGATATTCCGATATATTGGCCGATATATATTTAGAAAGAAAATCCAGAAACGAGTAACAAATCAAACAGATTTCCTTAACATTAGTAATTTGTAGTTATTTATGGAGTCCTCACTAAAATAATATAATAATGCAGTTTAAAAATAAACTTGTTTGTTTTATTGTCACAACATAACAGAGGAACTTCAAAATATATTAAAGTTCTGATTATTTTTATACATTTTAATTCAAACTTAAGATATGAAACTTAAAAACACAACATCAACAACAAATAAAAGTATTACCAGAATTAATAGAGATTTAAGAGCTTCATAAATATAACTTTGAACAAGACTGGAAAATTATTCTGTTATGTTCTATAAGTTCTGATAAATACAAACAGCAAAATATAAACTATATACAGTTTATGAGGTAGTGTACAGAATCAGTCAGTCCTGAATTGCTCCAACCCAGCAGAGGCAGGTTTTTATTTTATTTTTTAAATATTCATTTATCGGCCATAATAATTGCTGATACCAATAGTTTGGAAAATGCCTAATATCGTCCGACCGATATATCGGTCAGGCTCTATTGAGTAGTGGTGAAAATTCTCCACTTCATCTACAGACAAAACTAGACTAATACTGCTAAATGTCAGTCTTGCTTGTTATTATAATTTATCTAAGACACGTATAAAAAATGATTAAAATAACATGACGTGCACATTTTGTGAAAAGAACTTACACCTATGTGTGGGGAAACAACTGTTTTGCTCATATGGAAAGTAAAACATTCAGCTTTGGGGCAATGAATGTGCAAATTTTATGTTATAAAAGAGATTTCTAAATTAATGTTCGCTTGCGAGCTTCACAATGTTACTTTGTCCATAAATTTGTTCGGTAGCTGATGTCATTTGGTAGCAAATTCAGTTGTGAAAATAAAAACACTCTTCTCTCTATATTCAAGCAGCCGATCAGCAGAATCTGATAGGGCAAAAAAAATTACAACAGCAATAGGTGTGTTTATGGCAGATATGCATCAATATTTTGCCAGTTAAACTAAAAACTGTTCTTTAATAAATGTTTTCAAAAACAATTCTACTGTATCGAAAACATACAGTACAGTGACACCGCACATTACACCACTAATGATAACGGATGAGTTGTAATTGTAGTACAAACCAGCTACAGAGGAAACCAAATATTTTAACTACTTAAAATCCAGAGGATCAGGCTTGCCTAGATCGGGTCGTCCCTCAAAACTGGATGATCGAGCCAAAAGGACATTGATCAGGGAAGCTACAGAGGCCAAGAGCAACTTTGAAGGACTTACAAGTCCTTACGGCTGAGATTGGTAGGTCTGTGTATATGACAACAATCTCACAAGCTTTACACAAAGCTGGCCTGTATGGCAGTGTGACAAGAACAAAGCCTCTTCTAAAAAAAGGTGTGGCAAATGGTTTCATGGTCAAATGAGACCAAGATAAAAAATGAACAACAAGCAAAAAACCAAACACCGTACACCACCCAAAACAGATTATACCTACTATGAAGCACGGTGGTGGCAAGATTATGTTGTGGGGGTGTTTCTCTTCAGCGGAGACTGGGCAATTGTTCAGAATTGAAGGGAAAATGGATGCTGCCATGTACAGTGTCTTGCAAAAGTATTTGGCCCCCTTGAACATTTTGACCTTTTGCCACATTTCAGGCTTCAAACAAAGATATAAAACTGTAATTTTTTGTGAAGAAGCAACAACAAGTGGGATACAATCATGAAGTGGAACAAAATTCATTGGATATTTCAAACTTTTTTAACAAATAAAAAACGGACAAACTGGGTGAGCAAAATAATTCAGCCCCTTTACTTTCAGTGCAGCAAACTCTCTCCAGAAGTTCAGTGAGGATCTCTGAATGATCCAATGTTGACCTACATGACTAATGATGATAAATAGAATGCACCTGTGTGTAATCAAGTCTCTGTATAAATGCACCTGCTCTGTGATAGTCTCAGAGGTCCGTTGAAAGCACAGAGAGCATCATGAAGAACAAGGAACACACCAGGCAGGTCCGAGATACTGTTGTGGAGAAGTTTAAAGCCAGATTTGGATACAGAAAGATTTCCCAAGCTTTAAACATCCCAAGGAGCACTGTGCAAGCGATAATATTGAAATGGAAGGAGTATCA
>JACXGM010030578.1:0-13178 GCA_016801145.1 Umbra pygmaea
AAGGTCGATCACGCACATTTTGATTGTTGGAAGCCAAAATCCTAATCATGATTAACATTTTATTAATTGTGCAGCCCTACTGGCTTGAATCAATTTGGGAGGCTATCAAAACCGCAGCCTTGGTTTTAGTGCTTCCAAATTTTAATGCTGAGAGGGTATTTTCGATGGTCGGTTTGAACAAAACCTCAACACCAAACAGCTTGTCTCTGGACGGGACATTGTCCTAAATCATGACCCTGAAAATGGCTGGGCTTGACCCAAACTTTTTCAAATGTGGAAATTCTTCTGCAAGTCTGAGCAATTATTAATCACAACAACAAAAACACTAATCATTATTATTAATAAAACATCCCCTTTCCTGCGACCCATCCAACCCGCTCCCCCTTTGACCCCCTGACGGGGGGGATGCCACTCTTGCCTGTCTTCAAAACTTGAGAGCCCAGGAGAGTGTTCTGCCCAAGTAGAAGAATGGATCGCCAAGTCATCTAGGTAAGCTGTACAGTTTCTTACCCCTTCAAGTACCTTATTCACTAATCTCTGGAATGTAGCAGGGGTGTTTCACATACCAAATGCCATTACTGTATATTGTAGGAATTTGTCGGGAGTCACAAAAGCTGAAATATCACTAGCACGAGGTGTTAGTGGAACCTGCCAGTATCCTTTTAACATGTGAAGTTTACTGGCATAGACAGCAGACCCAATCATGTCAACAAAGTCATCAATGCGCGGCATCGGGAAGGAGTCGGGCACCGTGACCGCATTAACACGACGGTAGTCTGTGCACAGTCTGGAGGTGCCGTCAGGCTTTGGAACTAAAATGCAAGGTGAGCTCCACGGGGTATTACTTAGCATTGTCATTTTGTTCTTAAGTAAATACTCAGCCTGCATTTTTCCCGCTTTTGGGCATTGACTGGATATGGGTGCTGTTTAATCAGTGCAGCACTCCCCACATCCACGTCATGTTCTAGTACCGTAGTACGGCTTGGAATGCCCTTAAAGATTTCTGGAAAAACATGGATTAAGGTACTCAGATCTTTTTGTTTACTCTTATCTAAATGGGGCATTAATGATGGTAAATTTTTATTTAATCTTTTTCCCTGCACATGTACAGACCTTAACTCCAACCCATCCTCTTGATTGTCCTCCAGGTACACATCAGATACACATAAGACAGAGAGGAGATTTACGTACATGTATTCCTTTAACATATTTACATGGCACAATCTTGAAGGGCACCTTCTCCCTGGAGTACTCACAAGGTAATTAGTGTCACTCATTTTTCTCTCCACTAAATTTGGACCAGAATATCTAGTGGACAGGGATGAGCCCTGTACCGGCAATAACAATAACACTTGATCACCCGCTTTAAACTTGCGGTTCTTTGCTAATTTGTCATAACGTGTTTTGATTTTCTTCTGAACAGTAGAGAGAGACTGGTGTGCCAACTCACATGCGTCATGGAGGCGATTACGCATTTTGTCCACATAGTTGTATACATTCTTCGGTGGATCTAATGAAAGGATACTTTCCTGTAGGACCATTAAAGGACCCCGTGGGGTATGTCTGAACACTAGGTCAGCAGGACTAAAACCCAATGACTCTTGTTTTGTCTCCCTAATAGCAAACACCACATAGGGTATTCCTTTATCCCAATCAGCTTTTGACTCAAAACAGTATTTACGCAGCATAGATTTAAGTGTCTGATGCCATCGCTCCAATGCACCTTGGCTTTCCGGATGATACGGACTGGACATTTGGTGTTTAGAATGTAGCAGTATAGAAATAAGGATGTCATACTGCAATATATTGCACCTGTTGACCACTAGGGCAGCAGTATATAAGTACGGCCATCTTCCCACATTCTGAATGACGCATCATTTCCGGGTCAGGTGCTTGGCTGTGCAGGTAATGTTCCGCGTTATAGCGGCGGCTATTGTTTTAGTTAATTTATTGTGTCCTTATGATTGGAGCTTGCGTGTTTTCACTATAGGGTAGCGCCTGAGTGCTTCATGGCAGGTGCTCCGTTTGGTCCCGGGTTTGCTTGAGCGGTGGTAAGTGTCATCCGCGCTCTCTTTCCGTGTTGCACTGGATTTTAATGTGTAGTTAATTCTAGTATGGTCACAGGTAGAGGTCCATGGCAGTGCGGGTGTTTCTCCCCCTCCACTCTTTCTGTGTAGGTTTGAGGCCGAAGACAGGTATGCTATCATAAATTTAGCCCTCAAAGCTATGATCAAATGTAGCCTAGCTGTGCTAATTTTAGTTTTATTATCAGGGAATGTTTATCGGTTGGCTGAGATCAGCGGGTGACGAGCCATGTGTTTTCGTCGTCGGCTGAAGGAAGCCACTGCTGTTTTGTCTCCCATGCTTTGTCTACATCTCCAATGTTTTGTCTCCACTGCTTTGTCTACATTATTACTGTCTTGTCTCCAAGGATAATTGTGCAACTATAATTATACTGGTCTACATTATTACTGTCTTGTCGCCAATGCTGATTGCACAACTATAATTATACTGCTGTTTGGTCTTCTGCTACAGGCACAGCTCTATTTATAACACTGTCTGCCCGTGCCTAATGTAGTGGATGTCATCCTTGCACCTTTAACTTTTTTTAGCTGAATGACTTTTTATACAGATGTCTGCTTGTCTTATTAAATAATATATACTTGTAAACTGGGAACCATGTGTTTGCCTGTAGAGGGGAACAAACTTGTGTTATTTATTAGTGTAAACTAATTCCTTGGGTGCAATTCCCAAGGTGGCGTTGTCGTGCAATTTAGGATTTACATTGAGAGCCTTTCATATCGCCACAAAGAGATAGGTTACGCAACACATGAGACAGTCGTTTTGACATGAAATGACTTCCCTGATCAGTCTGTAATTCCTTGGGTAAACCAAATGTTGTAAAGAACTTAATTAGCGCTTTGGTCACCGTTCTCTCTGTAATGTTGCTTAATGGGATTGCCTCCGGATAGCGAGTTCCCCCTTTTGTTCTCGGTAATGGACCCACAAAGTCAACATTAACCCGGTCAAAATGCTCCCCCACCACCGGTATGGGACAGAAAGGGGCACGTGGAATAATTTGATTTGGTTTACCCATTGTTTGGCACACATGACACGTTTTACAAAATTCTATGACATCTGCTTTCAGCCCCGGCCAGAAAAAGTGTTGAAGCACACGATTGTAGGTTTTTGAAATACCTAGATGACCAGACCATGCCAAGTCGTGTGCTATAAACAGCACCTGCTGCCTAAACGGAGCCCATTCACAGTCATCCACCTCATGCGATTTCCACTTGCGCATGAGAACACTATTCTCCAGGTAATAAGCAGTCCTACACAGTTTTGCTTCCTCCGGTGAAACTAACAACTAAAACATTTTTCTAAACTGGTATCCTGTTGTTGCCTCTATTATTTTTTAGGGCGTAGCTGATAGCAAAACTGCACCCAAGTCCCTTGTCTCCACATTAGGTACTTTTTTGGGGCCCAGATTTTCCGTCTGTATCTCTGGGCACTAAAAATGTAGACACACTATGGTTGACCACATCTTCCCCTTTCCTTCTTTGTGCTCTAGTGACTACACATGCTGTGAATGCCTGAGGAAAGTCTACTGACAATTCACTGTTGTCAGGCCCGCTGCATGGCTTTTTGACCACCTCTAAAACAAGGGTTACAACGCCACCTGCGATGTCATTGCAAGGAGCAACGACACCCCCTTATTTGGTAAGTCGTCCACCACACCAACACGAAAGCACCCTAAGACAATGTCAAATGTTAGCTGTACCCAATGTAATGGCACTGTTTTTGCCCACATGTCTATGCCTTGTAATATAACTTGGGAACCCACTGCTGTGCTGTCAGACCAAGGCAGCACTCCAGAGAGAACCAGCGACTGCGCAGCCCCTGTGTCCCTCAATATCTTTACAGGCTGCTCACTCCCCTGATCTCCCTTTAAGCAAACCCACCCAGTGGACATGAAAGGTAAGTAGCTTTTCTGTGGCAATGTAGGTTCCGCTCTATGGTTAACAGTTTGCACCAACCCTACCTCCTTCGATTTATGGGGAGGTGACCTCTGTTTGGTTTTTAAGGTGGGGCATTCAGCAACTAAATGCCCCATTTTATGACAGTAAAAACACTCTCTACCAACTGTTTTTGTAGATTCGTCACCCGCTAGAGGACGAGTGGTGCTGGATGCCACCCCATGCTGAGGAGCGGAGAACACAGTCTTGTGTGTCAGCATATAATCATCTGTCAAGATGGCTGCCTGAGCTAGAGATGCTACCCGCTGCTCATTAAGAAGGACCACAATCCGTTCCGGCAGGTGATTTTTGAACTCTTCTAACAAAATTAGTTTCCCACCTCTGCCAGGGTAGCAGCCTTGCTAGCGGAGCACTATCTAACTTTATCCCTGGCGAACTCTACATATGTTCGGTTGGGTGCTTTTTGGTGGTTTCTGAACCACTGTCTGTAGGCTTCCGGAACCAGTTTATAAGCCCGCAAAACTGTGCCTTTTACGACAGCATAACTAAGGCCACACTTCCTAGGGCCATTTTAGTGCTCCTGCCACCCGCTCAAAAGCAGAGAAATAGCTGTCTACCTCAGCTTCCCTGAAGAGTGGCACTAGAGCAATGTTTTTGCTGACATCAAAATGGCCACCTGATGCACCCTTCCCTGCCTCTAGTTCCATTTGTCTGATTCTGATTGCCTTATCGGCCTCTATTCTCTTAGCCTCTAACTCTAACTTCCGCAGATCTAGCTCTTTTTCTTTCTCCAATCGTTTCACCCCTAGCTCAAACTCATACTTTTTTGTGTCCTCACTGTCCATTAGATCTGCCTCTAATTGGAACACATGAAGCCGAAGCTGAGCTGCCTCCTCCGACTCAGAAAAGTCAGGAGTAATTGGGTTAAACCTCGGCAGTGTTTGAGGAACCGGAGCCTCCACTTCACTGACTACTGACTGAGCGGGCGAGGGAGTTGCCAACACTTCCTCCTCAACCCCACCATCCTCATGTTCATCCTCCTCCTCCTCCTTAGCTAATGTTAAAACCCCTCGTTCTAATAAACCTCCTTTTACTATTACCAAGACCTCAGCCCTAAGAGCTTGCTTACGCACCTTGATGTCATAATGACCTGCAACCTCTAATAGGTCTACCTTACGCAGCCCTTCCAAGGCTTCACATGAAGGGTCGTCAAAAAAGGCAGCCACAGCAGATGTAGGCATCCTAAACACTAAATCACTATATACAGACTGCATACAGAACCGCCTAGCAAGCTAATTTGGCTAGTCCCTACTCACACCACAACACCACATCTCAGTCGCTGACCACTAAGGAGCCCGAGCAGTAAGGGGTCAAAATAACGGACGAGCCCCCATTTGTTATGATCTAGCTCCTTAAAGGAGGGGGACCTGACAACCCACTGCTCAAGGACCCCCATTAGCCAGCAAAAGAAGTATGGAGTCGTAGGACCGAGGAAAGACACAGACAAGAATGTTACCGTATAAACAGGGCGTATGTGCCACACGGTTTTATTGTAATATAAATAATAATTTGGGAGCAGGGGGCTGGACAGGACTAAAACAAAGAAATAAACACAATGGCCACACCCCTAACCTGTCCTATGTCCCAAAAACAAAACACTTAACTAAACTGGCACACAAGTGAGGCACCCTAACCAACCTTACAGGGATTGGTCCTGTCCAGATCTAAATAGTGTATTTAGACACAGGAATATCCCTACGGGCCGTGTACACCCCGGGGTAGCTCTAACTTTGGCTCCCCCCCACTCCCTGTAAGAAAAGGAAACAAAGAATTAATAAGGTACCGGACAAAATTAGCAATATATTCACACAACACAACACTAGACTAGGCTCTCTCACTCTATCATTCAAACACCACAATAACAACTACTAACAACACACTAAGTACTATTCACTAGCAGTGTTGTGTTAAAAAGTAACTGGTTACTTTACTTGGTTACTTCTCGAAGATATAACTAAGTTACCTTTTGCATTACTTTAAATTGAAAGTAACTAAGTTACGGTACTATTTATTGAAAGTAACTAATTAAACTACTTTAAGTTACTTTAAAAAATGCTTTTTACATATGCTTTTTGGTGTGTCTAGGTTTTTAGCATACAATACTCATTGGACAAAAAAGTATCAATTTATTAACCTTCCCAAATATTTAAATGATTTGAATCAATTTTAATGGTAAGTTGATTGAGAATGAATTATTATTTACAGAAACAATCTTGGAGCAATTAGGGTTAACTGTCTTGCTCAAAAACAGAATGATAAAGGCTTCACCTTGGTAGTGTGTGTGTGGGGGGTTGAACCATTCCTCTGGGGGCTTCTTCAAAAATGAACAATGGGCCCTAAACAATTAAGCTACCTTGCCGCCCCTAGATAGAGATTGCCTGATCATGTCGAGTGCAGACTTGTGGTAACTACTCTCTGAACATGATCCAATTGACCAATATGGTCAGTCTATTTCTGATGAATGTGTGAGTGTTTGTATGTAAAACCAATTTCATCTCAATGTCTGAGTATATAACAAATTTTAACTGAGTAAAGAAATACAGATAAAAAATGATTTTGAGTTTCATACAATATGCAATGGAATTTGACTCCTAGTAATGCTTCTGAAATTAATGGAGTCACATGGTGAATACATTGAGCAGTCCTGAACCAGACATATTGAGTCTAAAGCAGATGTGGGCAATTATTTTTGCTTGAGGGCCACATTGAGCTTTTGAAACCAAGTGAAGGGCCGCATTTTATAGCGCTGTATGAAAAATAGGAAATGTTATTTCATTAAATTAACCCCGCCCCCTACACAGTTACATGCGTTTCCTACAGAAAATAATTGTTTTATTACACCATTTCCTTGTTTGACCGTAATGTTTTTAGTTTACCAAAATATAGTCAGTGAAAAGTACCCAACTTTGTGACCCGATATCTCCGGCTGTCATTAATCCACATGGACGAACCACTCCTCATTATTTACATTGGCAATAATCTATCAGCGGAACCCCCTCTTTTCAACCATATTGGTACCATGTTGGTTTTGTGCAGGATGATGCCTACATCATTGGAGCGTTGCTATTTTGTCATTTTCACGTCCTCTTTCCTGTCTGTAATGTGTTTAGTAAAAAAGGCAAAAGTCAAAAAAACATGACCAACTTCGAGGCGCGATAGCTCTGGTTAAACTCACATGGATGAGCCAACACTCATTATTATCTGATGAGTGTTGGCTCATCTTCATCTTTCCAATGTTACCAAGCTTTAGTTGCTAGCATATATGGTTCGCGAGATAATCGCGATACAATTGCGGGAGACTGTGGAGGGTAAAAACGCCTCGCGGGCCAGATCAAAGGACCCGGCGGGGCGCATTTGGCCCGCGGGCCGTAGTTTGCCCACCTCTAGTCTAAAGTGTACAGTTTAGATCTGTTGGCTGGCAGAATAGACCACAACAGTCCCGCCCCTCGTCCGAGAGAGCTTGGCTTCCGGAAGTAAATTTCCCATTAATTAATCCCATTGACTTCTGGAAAAATCTGTATATAAAGAGTTTTAGAACATGCCTTAGGCTAACCAGCTACGATGTGACTCATAAACATACACAATATAATTTCGAGTGAAAAAAATGAACTGCAAATCCCAAAAAAGTCAAAGGTACAAGACTGTGTACATATTCTTTATTTCGAGTAAAGGAACTACTCATCTCATAAAACATTGCGAGTGTTATCTTTCCGTCTTTACATTACTTTAAATTACCTAACTTTAGCTAAGTACACTTACAGAATGTCATCCTTGAAATATGATGTAATCTACAGCTCAGTAAACGTACTTATAGTTCTCTAACTATCCATACTTTTTGCTACTACACAGGCGTATGACTTGGCCAGCCTGCCAGAGTTGGAAACGCAAAGCTTTTTCGCGGGCTCATAATGTCATGAAGACAAACTCGCCGTTACCATGGAAATGTTTACATACGACTGGAACCAGGTTAGGAGTGGAACTGGATTATGGAGGGGAGGAGTCATTGATAAAAGATTATAGACCATGATAACTGGATTTGCGCCATCTGTGGGGAAATAGACACACAGAACCAAACAAACACATACAGAGAAGAAAACAGAACAGGTAATACATATTTCTATGTACATTTAGACTTGGGACGTAACAGCATTAAGGAAAAATTGAACGGGTGTTCCTAATAATCCTTTAGGTGAGTGTATATAGATATAGCTTTCAGCAACATTTTCCAAATCCGCTCGAGCCGACAACGGGACGAGCCAAAACTGTAGTGTGTAAACTTGCGTGTCTCTCTCGAATTCCATACCATCTCCGGAGGTAGCGCACAAGACGAAATTGATAGATCCTAACTGTGGCTTAGCTAATAGCCCAGGGAAAATGTGTATTGAGGGGAATTATTTTTCCTTCGCATCTGTCTTTGCTTACGCCCACATCGCACAACAGTGTGACAGTGCCTCTGTTGTCACTGTTTCCCCCTTCTGGAGTGCCAGAGTCCGTGGCTCCAGTCTCACCGACTCCATGCCATGCCAAGTTTTTGTTTTCTGTTTCACCCAGATATTTCATGACATTTCCTCTAACCCAGTGGTTCTCAAACCTCACCAGACAGGCCATGTTTTTGTGTTCCCATTGACTGTCAGCCAAGTCAGTTAGCAGACTCCCTTACCACCAGTCCTGCTGGCTAACCAGGTTAGACAGCTAGCTGCTCCTTTACCACTAGTCCCACTGGCCAGGCATGTTAACTGGCCCATCAATGCCACTAAAGCCCCAGACTTGTCTGCCTAGTTTGCAGCTCCTCCAGCCAAGACCCGTACTCCACTGGTGATAGCCCTGGACCCTGACTCGTTGCTGGACCTACGGCCCCTGCCCAGACCAATTCTGGCGCAGCCACTCAAGGGCCTCAAAGTAACACCTGGATCATCGTCGATGCAGCCTCTCTTGGCCCCATGACCACAGGCCGGCCTTAGTGTTCCAGGCCTCCAGCTTCTCTTCCGGTTTGCTGACCCATTGGACTGTGAAACAGCCTACACTGACATGTCCATTATGACCGAGCCTACACTGACCTGGCTAGTGGTGACCCAGCTAGTTCCTGTTCTGGAAACTCCGCCCATAGCACCTGTTCTGGCAGCTATGGCCCCCATGCCTGAGCCAGGAGCTCTACCCCCCCAAAGTCAGACCTCTGGCTTTCTCTATGGGGGTGCCTCAGGCAGAAGTGTCATGCACCTATTTTTTTTAAGGGGGCACAGTGTGCACAACACACGGAAACAGGTGCCCACAAATACTGAAATTAAAAGGAAAATCCACTTGGCTAAAAAAATCTACGGGGGCACGTGCCACCTCAATTTAAGTTTATTTATGATGTCACTCTTGCTGCAGGCAACTCTCTTATCCATCTCTATGCAGATGACACCATTTTATATACATCTGGCCCTACATTGAAAACTGTGTTAGAAAACCTCATAAAGAGCTTTGATGACATACAACTTTCCTTCCGTGGCCTCCGACTGTTGTTAAACTCTCGTAAAACCAAATGTATGATCTTCAACCGGTCTCACTCTGTACCTGCCTGCCCAACAAGCATCACCAATCTGGATGGGTCTGGATGGGTCTGAGCTGGAATATGTCTCATTCACCCTTCCTGACAAACAAGCCCTGGTGAAAATGACCATCCTCTCAATGCTTGACTTCAGTGAGGTTGTGTACATAACTGCTTCAATCTCTCTTCTCAAGAAAGTCGATGTAGTATACCACAGTGCCATCCGTTTTGTTACCAATGCCCCATACAACACCCACCACTGCAACCTCTACTCACTAGTGGGATGGCCCTCATTACACCCGGCGCCTAAACCACTGGTACCACCTCATCTACAAATCCTTACTAAGCAAAACACCACCTTACCTAAGCTCATTAATATCCATAGCATCAACCACTCTTAACCTGTGCTCAAGCAGGTATATCTCCCTTGTTAATCTAGAGTGACATGACAGCGATACGCATCATGTCACTCTTGGGCCTGATGTCGGCCCACACGTAGTGGTGCCGTTGGGCATACTACACATTCACAAGACGCAACAATGTTCTGCCTATGAAAGTTATTCAAACAATTCAATGCGCACGTGCGGTCTCTACTGCTTAAAATTACGCATGCTGATGGAGGCTCTTTGAGAGCTCTTTGACAGACTTGTGAGATTAATACAGTTCTGAGTTTTCTCCAACATCTATTGGAGGAAGGGAAATCACCTGGAACCATTAAGGTTGATGCATCGGCGATTTCTGCTTGTCATGATGGATGGGCGAATTCTTCTGTTTTCGCCCACCCCCTGGTCACGCGTTTTCCTGAAGGGAGCGTGCTGCTTTTGCGCCCCACAGCTCCTAAATGGGAGCTGTCTGTGGTCCTGGAGGCTTTACAGAAACCTTCCTTTGAACAATGGTGCGATCACTCTCCAATGCCTCAAAATAGCACTACGCCAAGAATTATCCTGTACACACCTCCCTGTAAGACCAGCACGCCCCTGGGTGCAAAGATGGGCACAGGTGCATATGCTATTCAAACGACGGGGGCGCTGGACGAAAAATGTACAACTGCATCTGCCTTAAACTAGCAAAGACACTTGCGTTCGGGCTTTGCGCTGCGTTGCGCCGGGTGCAAGATAGGGCCCAAGGTCATTACAATGAACTACAATAGGAACAAATGTGATTAATAACTCATGGCAAAATATTTTTATATTAACTACGTAAGTTCAGCAGTTTTCACCTTCACAAGTCAAAACAATTCATCACTACTGAATATTTAACAGTTGAAATGACTGTACCAGCCATTTGGATCCTAGGCCTCCTTCATTTAAAGCAGCAAAAAATTATTTTACAGTTTAGTAAGAGAATGTCAAGCTCATTTACCAGTACTTATAGTGTTGCTGCTACTGGTCCTTGGCTGTTGGTGTAAGGAGGAGGTGCCCCCAGTGATACCCTTCACAATGGGTTGGTTCACATTTAACCCAAGGGCCAGCTCTTCTGCAGGGATGTAACGTGGGGGTGCAGGCAGGGGTGCTGTAAAGGGGGGGTAAAGGATGACGATTCTCGGGGCCCATGACTAAGAGGGGGCCCAGAGAAGCCCCCAATAAATAAGTCTCAGCTGTGTTGGGGGCCCTGTCAAGATTCTTTTCATGGGGCCCAAAATCCTCAGCAGCGCCCCTGGGTGCAGGACCACCAACTTTTTTTTCTGCTCTGCCTTTTTCTTGGTTGCTGTTATAAACCGACAAACACATAATTTAACAGTTTTTTTAAGGAGACTAATAACAGTATAAATACATGTAGTAAAGATTACCATTTTGTAGAATATTCTTGTCCTTCACTTTTACTTGTTCTCCATGTTCTAGTGGGTCCTGTGGTGGCTCTGACATTTAGTAATTACGAAATGAAATCATGAAATTATTAAATTACAAGAATACAATAAAGAGTGATAGAACCATAACATGGTGATCACTTACGCATTTAAGTTGTCTGCTACTTTTTGCTGGCCCTCTCCTGGCTTTTGCAATATTTGAGGTGTTCCCTTGCATTTTAATCAAATTTTCAAATTCCCTCAAAACCTATTTGCTGCTTCTCCAGAACTTCATCCTAGATTTGTTTTGATAGCTCCTTGGTCGTCATGGTGCTGATGGTTTACATATGCTCTCTAACAAATTCTGGGCCCTTCCAATTGGTTGCACCAGAGCTTATTTAGGTTTTATATTAAGGGGGGTGAATACTTAGATAACTAACAAATGTCTGTATGTTGCCAGTTGGGTGATTTTCCCATTTAATGAATCATTAGAATTATTGACAGAAAAATGTAAGCTCAATGGTTAGGGAGTCATTTGTAGTCGAATGGATTCCAGTTTGAGTCCTCATTACCAAATGTTGTTGTGTCCTTGAGCAAAGCATTTTACTCTAAGTTGCTACAGGATGTCCCTGTATTCACTGTAAGTTATTGTGGATAGGAGCTTCTTAAATTACTAAAATGTAACCACAAAAATGTAACCAAAATGTTTGTTATTTTACCGGACTGATGATGATGGTGATGATTAGTTTGGTTCTGTCACGAAGTGACGGTGTGGGTGATGTAGAGAGAGAGAGACAAAGGCAGGTAGATGATGGTGGTTTAGTTTACTGATTGTAGTGGCTATTTTAACTCTCCATATTTCCTAACTTTGACTAAACTTGATCCTGTTATTATAACCACATTGTATGAACGACGTAAGACAGTTTTACGCGTTGAGTTGGCCCGGAGAGAACCAACAACGGTAAAACGACCGTGTTGCTCTGTCGTCCACACTCGTTTACTATATATTTTACAGCTTCAATTCAAACCTTCAAAATAAAAGTTCCAAAGCGAAGTTGCACCGAAATACTAAATAACCACAACAATAAAGGAGTAACAAATGTTATGGAATAAACAAACTTGCTAATAATAAATGGCGCTTACACTGATGATGCTCAGGGAAGATCGACAGCTTTTACAACAACGTTCCATTGTACACTGACAGTAAATGGCACAAAGAGTATATGGACCCGACTTACAATACAACGTGCTCTGAACGCTGTAACGACACGGACGCTTTCTCTAAATCCATACAGAGCATACGCAAATATACATAAACCCCAGGATGCACTTCTCACAACCGATGCAGCCTATACAACCTTCCCGTGGAGCTTTCCAGAAGTAGTCACCTCTGACACTGTAATAATGAATCCTCTCCTTCACCCAGACTGATATAGGGACTGAGTGAACCAGCTGAACATGATTAGCTGATTAGACCAGCTCAGTCTCCAATCAGTACCAGGCGAAAGAGAGGAAGGCGCTACAAAGCACACGTAATACGTAACATACATTCAATAATGAAATCAACAGTGCATGAGCACTGGCATATACATACAACAAAAGACATCCATGAAAGCAGAAAACCTATAAACATATATTATTCCACGATCTCAGGTCATATGGAATGGGTGTCCCACTCTGGGACCCCGTTACAGGTTCATTGGAAGTGTTAAAAACCATTTGCATCCCCGTATTCACCTATGTATTCCTACTACCTATTTCCATGTGATTTATACACCTGACCCACCACCTGACCTTGACTCCGACTAGAGCGCCCACTAGTGTT
>JACXGM010030579.1:0-13244 GCA_016801145.1 Umbra pygmaea
AAAAAGGAGTGGGACAGTGTTAGAGGACTGGGAAAAGGAGTGGGACAGTGTTAGAGGACTGGGAAAAGGAGTGGGACAGTGTTAGAGGACTGGAAAAAGGGAATGAGCGAGATGAGGAAAAACTAGCCAGCTACAGGAAGAGCAGGCTGTTCTCATGGTAATACGTTCAAAATCGTACAAAATTGTAAAAAGTTTTCCAGAGGCAGGAAAACGGAAGCCTTGTACGCTTACGAAATGTAAAAAAGGTCAGTTTACCTTAACCTTACCTTAACCTCACTAACCTAGCATGTTATCCCTAAACTAAATGTTCCACAGGTACTTAAAATGTTAACCCATTTGTCAATTCTTGGAAATGTTCCGGTAGAACGGCGATTCATAAGTCTGCCTACGTATTTTGGCAAAATATCCATTACCTACGGTTAACAACGTATTGCCATGAGAATGTGTTGAGAAGAGAGAATGAAAGAGAGACAGAAGGACAGAATGTTGCTGTACTGCGGATGGAGGGACCAGTCGTGTCCTCGGAATTGGCCTCGGTGCCATCTGGAGAGAGGCAGGAGGGTTAGAACAGGACACACTGAGCATAGTAACACAACCGGCCCGCCCTCTCTCATCTCTCCATTTCTATTCCTCTCTCTCTCTCTCTCTCTCTCTCTCTCTCTCTCTCTCTCTCTCTCTCTCTCTCTCTCTAATTCCCCCTGTACCTCTCTCAGCCTCTTGCTCTTTCTGTCTCCTGAGTGGTCTGAATGGTGCCATTAAAAGCTGGTTAAATATGTCTAAATTTACCTCTCTCCCTAGTTCACTCTTTTCCAGGCTTCTCTTATGCTCTCTCTCTCTCCCAGACCCTCTGCCTTACTCATTCCATCTCTCTCTTCTCTCTGTACTCTCTTCTCTCCCAGTCCCTGGCAGCCAAACAGAGGGAGTGGGAACTGGCCCGAGCCACCGTGCCACAGAGTGGTGAAGCCACAGGGACCAGGGGCCTGGAGAACCCCAGCGGCCCAGCAGCTGGCCACTATTCTGGGCCAGAGAGAGAAGGGAGGATTGGGTGGATGGGTTGAATAAGGCCAACTCCAGGACATGTGACTAATTCAAGTGGAGCACTAGACCAACTGACCTGATCAGGGAGAACTCTGAAATCCCAAATGCCCCAGGGCACTGTAGCGGACACTGCCCAGTGTAAGGCTGTCTACAAGACATTAAGCGTGTCCTGACTCTTTGTGGTGAATAAAGATTGAACTGAACTTATGGTAGATGTAGGGGGTTTCAAAAACAGTTTGCAATCTGACCATGACATCTTCAGGGCAATCCTTTCCAGCTTTCAATTGGCTTATTCACCCCCTGCCCCACCCCCATAACTACTCTCCAGGTCATCGCTGCATATGAGTATAATGTAAAATAATGATACATTATCCAAAACAACTTAACGTGAGTTAATTATGGTATGTTGTACTTGATAACTATGCCCTTGTTTATTATTGACTGAGCATGACCATTAGGGCAGAGTGGGACATCCCTCATACTGAGCTTGAGGGTTCAGAGTTTTTGTTGCTTTGGAAAAAAATAAAAAATAATAATTAGAACAACTTGTCTGGTGTCAAGTATTTAACAAATCACACACTATAAAGTATATGAAGGGTGCGTTTTTAACAAGGCCCCCGATGAACCCATGTTATGCCACAACTAGGGCCGCAGCTATCGATTCTTTTTGTAATCGATTAATCTAGCACCTAATCGATCGATTAATCGATTAATCGGATACATTTTTCTTGTGTGTTTTTAAACAACCAAAACAAATAATGCATAATAAAAATTATTTGGCTGTGAAATTATCAAGCATTTGGCTTTTATTTCTCAAAAAAAAACTGGTATTTATCCAACTCCAACAATTGGCTCCAAAACTAAGCCTATTTATTGGATTTTTTTACCCATTTAGTGTTTATAAGTGCCCGTGTTAACAATTATATAACAATACAGTTAAGTCAACTTACTGTAAAACATGTATAACATTAAAAATTATGATTACAAACTTAAATAGTAAAGGCCATTTGGCATTACTTTTGTCTTCTTAATACAACATTACAAAAAAAGTATTGCACCTAATGCAAATTACCCACACGAGTGTGTGAGTAAGCACGCATGCCGTGCGTGAGGAAGAGTGACGCCCCAGTCAGACCAGTTGCTTCATTGCAGTTTGGTACGGCAGAAATACATCGTTCATTTTCAATAGAACGCTGCATTTGTCTTGCATCACTTGCAATGTGGTGCATTTTAGGTAAATCAAATCAAATCAAATTTATTTATAAAGCACCTTAAAAGCAACCAACGTTGCACAAGGTGCTGTACAGGAGAAAGTAGAAAAAATTTAAAACATTAATAGCATCTAACATAAAACAGTATAACAGTAAAAATGTTTACACAAAAATGTCAGTCTCTGCTGGGAAATGCCAAGGAAAATAGGTGGGTTTTAACAAGAGATTTAAAATTGGAAAGTGAAGAAGCCTGTCTAATAGGCAGAGGTAGCTCATTCCATATTTTTGGAGCTGCCAAAGCAAAAGCACGATCCCCTTTAAGTTTCCGCTTTGTTTTAGGGACATTTAGGCGCAGTAGTTCAGCTGACCTAAGTGAGCGGGTTGGTGTGTAGGGGTGAAGCAGATCAGACAGGTATGATGGGGCAAGACCATTTAAGGATTTAAACACAAGTAGATTAATTTTAAAATGAATCCTAAAATATACAGGCAGCCAGTAGTGAAGCTAAAATGGGGGTGATGTGCTCATATTTCCGTGCTCCCGTTAGGAGACGCGCCGCAGCATTTTGCACCATCTGAAGACGAGCAACAGAAGCTGCACTAATGCCTACATAAAGGGAGTTACAGTAATCCAACCGAGTGGTCACAAAGGCGTGTATTACTGTTACAAAGTGCTGCCTGGTAAGAATCGGCTTTATTTTGGCTAACTGCCGTAATTGGAAAAAGCTTGCTTTAACCACTGCACCAATCTGTTTGTCAAGTTTAATCTCAGAGTCAATTTTGACCCCTAAATTAGTAACTGTTGGCTTGACATATTGAGCCCAGGGACCCAGATTGACAGAAAGGGGCCCAGTGTGGACACCAAAAACCATCACTTCTGTTTTTGTCTCATTAAATCTTAAAAAATTAGAAGCCATCCAGGCCTTTATTTCATCCAGGCATTTGAGCAGTGGTCCGAGAGAGTTGCTCTTTTTAAGTGGCACATAGATCTGACTGTCATCAGCATAGCAGTGGAATAGAATGCCATGCTTCCTGAGTATGGAACCAAAATCGAACGGATGCTTCACATTGCATGCGTTTGAGACCCCTATAGTGTAGCTTTGAAAAGGGGAATGTTTTATTGCAAATATGCATTTTGTTAGATAGAAAAAGAACAGCATTTTGTTTTTTACTTAGGCTAGTTGATGTATATTAGCACATTTTGCAGTATTGTAATTTTTGTTAATTGAAAATCCATGCTCAATTACTTTGGTAGCCGATTATGTCTTCCCCTAAAGTACGGGTAGATATGGAAAAGCAGGCTGGGGAGTTTCATTTTTTTGGCATTTGGCAGATGCGACATACAAACAAGGTCTCGCAAAGACTGCAAAAAAATATTTGTTCCTCCATCACGTCCCAGTGTATACAGTGAATGCATGTTGAAAATATTGTTGCGTGGCTACATAAAAGTTTAAGCATATGTGATGCATTGCCGCAATTGGTCTGACTGGCATGTGAGAGGGACGAGGGTGCGTGTGTTAGTTAGTGAGTGAAGGGGTTCTTTTGTAGGCTATATTCTCTTGCAATTGAACGTGAAAACCCCCATCAGCGCACTGCTGATAGAAGCAGGAGAAATGCCGCTAGAGTTGAGGAGAGAGAGGCTGGCGCTGGCATATTGGATTCGGTTAAAAGGAAGTGGGGTAGCAAGCCCAAACAAAGCAGTACTACAGGACTGCTGGGAGTATGCCAGGTTTCAGGGGACGGGCTTTGGGTGGACGTGGGAGATGAGAGTGAGGGACTACGGAATGGAAGCTTTGGATTTTGCATGGTCCAACCCAATAAGTAATGTTCCACCATGGTTTTTCCGGAGGTAAAGGCAGACCTTAACATCCTGGATGAGAAAAGAGAATGGAGACCGGAGGAAGTGGGGGTTAAAACTAGTATATACCTGAGAAGAAGATACTGTAATTATGTGCAGGTTTACACAGACGGCTCCAAGAACAAACAGGAGAGGGTGGGAATTGGAATTCATGTCCCAGAATTCCAGATAAACCTCTCCAAACGGTTATCGGACCAGTTATCGGTATTTACAGCAGTAATAGTGGCAGCCATAATTGCATTGCAGTGGGTGGAAGAGGTTAGAGGATAGGGTGGTACTATGCATGGATTCGTTGGCGGTCATCAAAAGCCTGCAGTCAAGGAAAGCGGTCAGGGAAGACCTGCTTATAGAACTTTTCCAGAGTTTGTTAAGATTGCAGTGGGGTGGAGTGGAGGTGCAGGTTTGTTGGGTACCAGCACATGAGGGGGTGAGAGGGAACGAAGGTGCAGACAAACTGGCTAAAGGGGCATTGACGAAGGAAATAACGGTGCCAATTCCGCTAGGAAAAGGGGGAGGGAAAGCTGTGGTTAAGAAGGAGGGCCTTGAAATGTGGCAGAATCGATGGGAGGTAGACAGGAAAGGACGAAGATATTATAAAATACAAAAATTGGTTGGGGTAAAGAGTTTTGCAGAGGACCAGGAGGGCGGAGGTTGTAATGACAAGACTCCGAGTAGGGCACACGGGACTGAATGGTACCTTGTTTTTGATGGGGAAAAGGAATAGCGAAAACTGTGGGAAATGTGGGATACAAGAAAATGTGGAACACATACTGTTGCACTGCTCATTGCATGAGGCGGAAAGAAAGACGTTTAAAGATAGGGTTCAGGTGGCAGAGAGGGAGTGGAGTCTTGAGGGGATCCTGGGCGTAGAAGGAGAGGGGATACGACTCACCAGGAAGGCACTATTTAACTTTTTAAGAGATACAGAACTGATGGGTAGAATATAGGGTGATAGTAAAGTAGGCATGATGTTGCACACTCCAGTACAGTAGGTGGCGGTATGCACCTAATAGTTGTTTGCAATCCGCCATTAACAGATAGAAGAAGAAGAAGAATTGAACGTGAATACGTTTACTACTTAAAAACATCAAAGCTAAACATCATATCTAGTCAAACCGCATCATGAGATCGCTACAAATACAGTATGAGATTAAAATCAGCGAACATCAATGTATAGGCTACGTTACCTTGTTTCAGCGACGCTTGATGAAACAGCACGGTGGATGTTTCAGATGCTGAATCAAGTCGTACTGTTGTGGTATGCCAGGTCTACTTTTCAGTAGACACATTGCACCTTGTTCTTTTCCTTTTTAAGTTTGTAATGATCCCAAATTTTGACATTCTCTGCAGTTTACATCTTTACACTCCGCATAATCGCGCCAACTAAATTCAAAATATATCACATGCTTTGGTGTGCTTCCTGAACATTGAACAACGGTCCTTGTGAAACAATTAGATAAACATTTAGTGTGCGTCATAGGAATTTAACAAGGCTTTGAGGCAGAGTTTTTGCCTCGAGGAATTTTTGTAATCGAGTTAATCAAGTAACTCGATGAATTGTTTCAGCCCTAGCCACAACCTTGTCCATGTACTCAGCTCCAATGCCACCCCTCTCCTCCAGTTACTCCACTGGCTTTCAGCTGAAACTTGGAGCCACCCAACAAGCATGCTTGCCTATTGATCAAAAGGTGAGGCTTTTTTTGCCCCCCGCTGGTTTTTTGGCCATCCCACCAAGTCCAAAAACATCTCTGTCTTTGCCCCCCCAATGGTGAAATCCACCTGCCTTTGAATCTGAGACAGCACAGTGAATGCCAGTTTTCCTGACAATTTCTAAATACACTTGAAGGCTGTGAAAAGTATGTACTTCCTAGAGTAAGATCTACTTATTAATATTGAGTTTTGTGTTTATCCTACATGACTAGGGGTGGAATGGTACATGTATTCGTATTGAACCGAAAAGGTACTGGCGTCACGGTTCTGTGCATGAATTTACACAGAGAATATATGGTATAAAAATAAATTAAACTCACGTGCAAATTAATTAATGTAATGCGGATCTACCGTTAGATACGCATTTGTTTATGGACACCTAATCTGTAGCCCCGCCTTAGCTCTGAAGCTAAGTAGCCAAGCTCCGCCTACGTATGCAGTTTTTTGTCAGATCATTGGTCCAGTGAGTGAGTCAGCACTAAGGACGAGTATTGGTGGCGACCCACAAGAGTTAGAGGAACCGCCGACCTCTAAGATCGCAGTCAGTTACAGTCATAGATTGTATATATCGGTTACAGTAGTACAGGCGATAGAGTGGTGGATAAGATGAGGACTGTGTGTCAGCGTTGTTCAGCAGCTGTTGGGTATGTGAGTGGAAATACATCTAACATGCTAACGGATATCCGATGCACCTAGATGTGCTAGCTCAGAGCAGAGACAGTATGACGCTAGATGGTACAGCTTGAGACATGCACAATAAAAAAATTGTGTTCTGCATTTTTGTTTAGCTTTTCCCTCTACATGACTATCTTAAAATAAATGCAACACCTGTCAGTTTCTCTGGACAAGATAATCTGCCAAATGACTAAAATATAAATGTATTTTGAAGTTACTATATATTGCTTTTCCATTCACAACAGGTTACAATACAAACTAGCATTAAGCATTACTCCCCACACACTGGCCCTCATTTATCAAACGTGCGTAGTAACCAGTGTAGATCTGAGCGCAGAAATCATCTTACGATGAGACTCACGTGTGATTTACAAAACATTCGTATCACTCCAATTCCAGCATATGAATGAACGGGTGTTGATAAATCAGACGGTTGAAAACAATCTTAATTTAAATATCACGCCCACAAATATGCACGGATTAGAGGCCTCGCCCCTAGAATTTACGACATGGATAAGCGAAATCCGCTAAAGAAAATAGTTTTCTCTGAGATAAAATAAAGACGCTCAGGTCTCAGGTGCAGGCCAACCACTTGGATTTATTTGGAAGCTTAAAATCAGGCGTTGACTGTTAAACGAAAATGCGGTGTTGACTGAGGTTACTGCTATAGTCATTGAAAGCGATTAATGAGAACATGAAGTATATTTTAAATAAATGAATTATTTTCACTAAACATTCTACGTTGTATTTTTTAAGTAGCTTTCTTACCCAATATAGCACTTACTATATTAGTGGCGCAGAATAACATCCTGTCTCCTTTGTAGAGCCCCCAATGGTGGCTGTTGGGGCCTCTGATCTTTATTTAATGGCACCGTTCTCCAGCGCAATATCGTGAAGAACCCTGCATGCCATAATTATGTTACAGGCCTGCTCTGGTGTGTATAGCAGTCCCCCACCCCGCTTAACCAAGACAGAGCCACCTGCACTAACCCAAATTCCAATTTTTTATTTTTTTATTTTGCTGATCCGAAAAATGATCCGATCCGTGACTCTGATCCGAGGAACGATCCGATCCTAGAGTTTTTTGATGTGTTGAACCCTTAGACACAATCATGAAGTGGAACGAAATTTATTGGATATTTCAAACTTTTTTAACAAATAAAAAACTGACAAATTGGGCGAGCAAAATTATTCAGCCCCTTTACTTTCATTGCAGCAAACTCTCTCCAGAAGTTCAGTGAGGATCTCTGAATGATCCAATGTTGACCTAAATGACTAACGATGATAAATAGAATCCACCTGTGTGTAATCAAGTCTCCGTATAAATGCACCTGCTCTGTGATAGTCTCAGAGGTCTGTTCAAAGCACAGAGAGCATCATTAAAAACAAGGAACACACCAGGCAGGTCCGAGATACTGTTGTGGAGAAGTTTAAAGTCGGATTTGGATACAGAAAGATTTCCCAAGCTTTAAACATCCCAAGGAGCACTGTGCAAGCGATAATATTGAAATGCAAGGAGTATCAGACCACTGCAAATCTACCAAGACCCGGCCGTCCCTCTAAACTTTCAGCTTATACAAGGAGAAGACTGATCAGAGATGCAGCCAAGAGGCCCATGATCACTCTGGATGAACTGTAGAGATCTACAGCTGAGGTGGGCAAGTCTGTCCATAGGACAACAATCAGTCGAATACTGCACAAATCTGGCCTTTATGGAAGAGTGGCAAGAAGAAAGCCATTTCTGAAAGATATCCATAAAAAGTGTCGTTTAAAGTTTGCCACAAGCCACCAGGGAGACACACCAAAAAGCGATTAACGAGAACCTGAAGTGCATTTCAAATAAATGAATTATTTTCACTAAACATTCCACGTTGTATTTTGTAAGTAGCTTTCTTACCCAAGATAGCACTTTTTATATTTGAAGCGCAGAATAATATCCTGTCTCCTTCGTAGAGCCTCCAATGGTGGCTGTTGTGGCCACTGATCTTCATGAATGGCACCGTTCTCCAGCGCAATATCGTGGAGAACCTTGCATGACATAATTATGTTGCAGGCCTGCTCTGGGGTGTATAGCAGTCCCCCCACACCCCGCTTACCCAAGACAGAGCCACCTGCCCTTGAGCAAACATATACATCACTCCACTGTGGTTTGTGTGTGTGCGCACTGTTGAACATTCGCTCCTGCTTGTTTGGGGACTTGCAAGCAGTGTTATAAGGTACTCAGGCATAACCTTTGTCACCTAGAGGACTCACATCCAACATCCAAAGAACTATGTAGAACTATTATAATAATTGTATGAGGGCGTAACTCACAGAGGAGATGACTCCAGCCATGCAGTGCGCCCTCCTGTAGCCTTGTTCCAACGCTGCAGTTTTAAAAAATAAGAGTTGCGCTTCCCACCCGGCCACCAGGCTTCCAAACAAACATCCTGGCATCACATATCATTTAAACGTTGATTGAATTACATTTTTTTGCAATTGATAAATGTGTAATCATTCATGGATGGTGGCTACAGAGGCAGTGCAATCAATCACCCCAATCACATTTGGAAACCCAGCAATCTCATAAAATTGTCTTTTAATCATAGTTTGCTGAGCATCATCATATTAAAATTGAATATACCAGAAAGGGACTTCATAGCAGCCAAAACTGCTGGCATACTTTGACTATTGTTGGCTGTGATATACCACACCTGTCCCTGATCTCCCGCTGAAAGGTCCCGGTGGCCAAAAACCCCAATGTACAGAGCGTGCATTAAGGTCCTCGCTAACAGAGCCAGATCTGCCATCGCTTCGACTACAGGACTGCCACTTGTTTAAATAGGCGACTGAATAAACATTTCACCAATCACATACAAATCTAACCTTATATATATATATATATATATATATATATATATATATATATATATATATTATATACAGTATATATATTTATTATTTGATTGAAATTGTTGTTTGACCAATTCCCACCTTCATGTTCTAGGACACCTCGAAGTGAAAGGGAAAAAATATACCACTTAATAGCAATGGGCTGTTTACAATTTATTTGTAATTCTGAAATGTAACTTGCAATATGGGGTAGTTGCAATGCACACACATTCATGATCGCTGGTACAACAATTCACTGAACCAAGTGGTTATACCATGAACACCGCTAGTCACACTGGAGAACTTTGCGTACACAAGGTCAGACCAGACGTGAGATTTTATTGCAGCCTACGCTCACGTTCAAATTGATAAATCCATTGCTTTGTGTAGGAATCGGCGTACGTCTGTCTTAGGGCGTACACACATTTTATAAATGAGGGCCACTGACTCACAATTCCTTATGCTTCCTAACTGGACATATTGATATCCCTGAAGTTTAATTGACTTGGCGATTTACTGTAATGGTTGCATGTTCCCTTATACGGTCTACACTAGTAGGGGTGTAACAGTACACCTAACACATGGTAGGGTACGTATTGCAATTCGGGATACATTACGTTAATGGTACAGCGCAAAAAAATTTAAAACAGTCCTTAAAGATCCATTTTTATTTTTAATAAATCTGCACATATCCACAGACATAAACACATTTTTACATTTTAGTCATTTAACTAACACTGTTATCCTGAGCAACTTACAGTTAAAAACAGGGACCTCCTCCGGGAGCAACTTAAGGTAGTGTCTAGCTCAAGGACAAAATTACATTTGTCACAGTCAGTAATCAAACCAGCAACCTTCTTACTATAAGTCTGACCTCCTAAACACTGAGCCATCTGACACCTATTACTTTTGAAATTTCTTTTGACTGATCAGATTCTGTTGATAAAGGCTTCTTGGTTGTGTGCCTAGACATAATTAATGTTTCAAATTGTTTCTTTGCGTTTCCTTGTTGCTCTGGTGATATTGTAGGGCCCTATGAAATCTGTTAAATGTTTTGGTCAATTCCGCTAAATTCTTTTAAAA
Source organism: Umbra pygmaea (assembly GCA_016801145.1). Lineage (NCBI taxonomy): Eukaryota > Metazoa > Chordata > Actinopteri > Esociformes > Umbridae > Umbra > Umbra pygmaea. Next base: position 10,444 of record JACXGM010030579.1, read on the forward strand.
AATTCGGAGAATTCCATAAATTTTTTTGGGCGATTCCACTTACAATCTCACATCTTCATGTGCTTCAGGTTCATGTGCAATCCACGAAGACCAAACACCATCATATGATTCTGAATGTGTACGGTTCCAGCCCTACTACTAAGGTTAGTAATGTCGTGGTGAAAATCCAAAGACTAATAACAAATATGAAATAACATTCATCTCCCTTCTCTCTCTTCTCCCCTCATTCCTTCATCTGCTGATTTTTCCCACTACACCACTCCCCCGTCCATAAAGACGTGATGTGGATACGCTTGAAATCACTTAGTGGATGTTAAATGCATAATGCAGGAGACAACAGGTTGACAATGGCCTAGAACTACAGTACAGTGATTTCTGTATGTGAACAGCACTTTGGGCAGATTAACATATGCTCCCTCTCTCCAATTACTAGAATCTATTATCCACAGTGATGCACAATGCATACGTTTTCCTACTGGCGCCACATAGGAGTTGACTCCACAACCCTGCCAGTGCCATGCTCTAACTAAGGGGGAATTGAACTCAACGCTGTCTGATTCACTGTGTAATGATTCATGCTGATTCCTGTTATTAAACACAAATTTACAACAACTCCAGGCTTAATGAGTGATCAATCCATTCAAACTTTGTACCTGTCTTTTTGAACTGGTAGAATCTTTGTTTCTCACCTGACTGAACTTCGGCAGAGCTGCAGGCATCACCTCTCTTGAAGAACTGTCTTATATCCATAGCTAGAGTTCAGTAGCTCCAGGTTTAGTAGCTGGCTTACGAACTAATGAGTAAATATTCTAAATTACTTAAATAAATCATGTAAATAATCTATCTTCCCTAGCATACCAATAATGCACATAGTACGAAGCTACCTTCACTTCAATCCTGTCAGAAAGAACCACAGAAAGCCTGTCATTCTAGTCACCATATAGGCTACATCTTGTAGCATGTAAATGCTGGATTAACAGTAGACCAGCCTTCCCCAGGTCTTAGTGTCTGCCAAAAAATGTGTATGGTGAATTGGCATATGTCATTGCATGGTTGACAAACAAAATTACAGAGAAAAAAAGAAATTAATTTAAATTAATAAGGTACGTTTTGTGGGGCGTAGCGACATCACTGCTGATTCGCTTTGTACTGATTTGGCCTGTACTGATTTGCTCTGCACTCTGTGCATCCTGACATGTACAGAGATTCAGACACAACCATGCCACGTACATCAGCAGCTCATTCAACAGTAATGTCCTTCAAATCAGCCAAACACTACAGGTAGGGAGATTGTGCCTGATGTGGCCCTTGAAATGAACCCAACTATTGTTCCCTTAGGAGTGTAGCCTACTGTAGTAGGTGTAGTAGGGTGCTCTAGGTGTGTGCCCTTGGGGTTGTGCAGTATCTCATAATTTTTCAGTTCCTTATACATGCAGTTAATGTGTTTAAACAAGCCACATTCCTAAAACATTGTGTCATTGTCAAAATACTTTGAGCCAGTAGACATGTCTTCACGGGAGTGAGCATTTGGGAAACCGTAGAAGTGGACATGTCTTGCTACAATATCTTACATAGGTAGGGGGCACTCTGACAGGCAGAGTGTAAGTGACAGAAAGATAAACACAGTGAAAGTATATCAAAAATTAAAGGGGAAGGAAGAAGAATGTGAGCTAGAACAAGAAGGGGGCTCCCATGTGGGTCTCGGAACAGAAAAAGCCCAGGAGCCTTAGGAATAATCATGGAAAATAGGACATGTTACGGATACTGGGAGAGATGGAATGATGAGAACACTGGAGGAACGTACCAAACTAAAAGTGGAACAATGAAGTAGAGAGGGTAATGCTTAGAATAAATAGAGCACAGTATCTTAATTAGTGAGCGTAATGCTAGCTTCAGGTATGTAGAGAACTAAATCTTGAAAAGTGTGGGTATTGTTAACTTCAGGTAAGTAAAGAACTAAATATTGGGTGGGAAGTAATGCGAGCTTCAGGTAAGTAGAGCACTAACTCTTGAATAGGGAGGATAGTTTCCTTTAAGTAGAGCACTAAAGATTGAGAAGTGTGAGTAATGCTAGCTCAAGGTAGGTAGAGCACTACATATTGTGTAGTAAAAGTAATGTTAACTAGGAGAGCACTCAGTATTAATTAGGGATCGACCGATTTTATCGGCCGGCCAATATTTCTGGCCGATATTACAATTTTTACGTGTATCGCATCGGCTGATACGCGGTTGCTGCTTTCACCGACATTTTCCGGGCGTTATTTACAGACAGGCCTCTACACAGGCAGCTCTGTTTTTGCCAGAGACGCTGCAGTTCACATGCAGGTTATGTACTGCCCCTCCCACGCTAGCAGAGTGCTGTAGCCTGCTCTTCATGACAACGGTAAGTTTTAAACTTTCAATGCATATTTGACTTAGCTGAAATATTGCCATACACTTTGAAAGTGGAAACATGTTGCTCTAAATGTGCTTGCAACTATAGCTAAGCAAGTTTTGCGTGTCCAAATGAAAAATGCGAATGACGAATGCCTCGTCTATATTACTGCTTGCCATTGTATTTAAGGAGCTCCAATTAGCTAAGTTGTAGGCTTTCTCTGTATGCAAATGGTAGCTGTTACGAACACTGGTCATATGATTAAATAATGCAGACGTTGTTCCGTGGTTACGTTCCGTGGTTACGTTCCGTGTTATTTGTGGGAGTTTTATTCAGCAACTCTCTCCCTACTTGGAGCGGGGCGGAGTTGTCATCGTAGTGATATCAGAGCGCAGCCCCCCCCCCCCCCCCCCCCCCCCCCCCCCCC
>JACXGM010030580.1:0-13240 GCA_016801145.1 Umbra pygmaea
TTACAAATATTTAGCCAATGGAATTTCTTAAAAAGAACTTGTGTAAATCTTGTTCGCTCCTAAAACTGTCAGTAAACCTGATAACTCCGCCCCCTCTATCTTGACTGAATGCACTACAGTTCCCCAGCAGCCGCACATCAGCAGGCAGCTGATCGAAGTTTTGCAAAGGTAAACAAAGATCTTGATGTTTGAATAAGTAATAAACACTATGTCTATAAAGGCAATATTTTACATATTTGATGTCTGACTGAGACATGTGGGATGAGAGACGTCTAGCATTTTCCATCTAGTTATTGCCAATATAGAGCCTACACTTAAATAGCCTGTGCATACACATTTCATCTTTTGTAAATTGCGATTTTGCCCAAATGTATTTTACAACAGGAAAAACTGAGCACCCATATAGCTACAACAAACTAGTTTGTAACCTGTTGATGTAATGTGATGCCGCCGGTGGCGTTTTAAATACACATTTGCTGGTCTAAAACCCGTAACTGCATTTGAGTTTGACCTTTGTAAAAAAGTAATACAACAACATATAATTTGTTTTTACCATTGGGAAATCATAAGCGCAGGTGTGCACCCATGCTGTTTCATAATGGAACTTACACAAAGCGACGAGTGATATTCGTCATAGGTAACATATTTCTTTTTTGATTTGTGATGGCTGATACGCTTAATTTATTAACATTTAATCATGTTATGGTAATAATATTGAATAATGGTTAATTCAAGGCTGTTAATATGCACATATTAGCTTTCTAGTATAGTTAATTTTTCTATTTACAGTATAATATTCTGTACTGTCGGCTCGTCTTCACATGTATAAATGTTGTACTGTAATGTTGTAGTAGTAAAAACACATTACAGAATCAGATCACTGTGAAATCTTTATATTTTATCATGAAGAATGTAATTCTTTTTTTGATCCAACAGCAAAAACAATATTATGGTGAAATATTTTTACAATTTAAAATAACTGTATTCTATTTGAATATATTTTAAATGTAATTTATTTCTGTGATCAAAGCTGAATTTTCTGCATTATTACTCCAGTTAAGTATTCTTCAGTGTCAAGTGATCATTCAGAAATCATTCTAATATGCTTTTCACTGCAACTGTACTTTTCACACTATTATATATATATTTTTAATTGATGGCTTATTTTAGGGAAAGTGTAGTGAATAAGAGACCAGTGGATCACAGTAATAAACGTCTTCAAGCACATGGCACACAGAAGGTTGCTTTTATAATAAGGTTGAATGATGCCCTGAAACCCTGTATATCTATGCTATTATTTGGCTGTTATAAATAGTGAGTATATTATATATAGATATATAAGGAGGGGGTGCCCTTTTTCCAGTTTTGACACGTGCCCCTCAAAAGGTCTGTGCACGGCCCTGGTGGGTGTACATGGATGTTTCACCTGCCACAGGCCCCTTCGCTGAAATCCAGCTGATGCTGTCCCCTCTCCATCATGCCCTGGATGTAGACAACCTAGCCCCTGCTCAGCCGGCTCACCACCAGGCCCCTGCTCAGCTGGCATCAACACCAGGCCCCTGCTCAGCTGGCTCCAGAGCCCCCGGTGGCCATGGATCTGGAGTACCTGTGTACCAAACCCCACAACCGGGGTTTGGCGATGAAGTACACTTGGAACCAGGGCCCCCTGCACAGCCGGAAACAGGGCCCCCTGCACAGCTGGAACCAGGGCCCCCTGCACAGCAGGAAGCAGGGCCCCCTGTACAGCAGGAACCAGGGCCCCCTGCATAGCCAAAACCAGGGCCCCCTGCACACCCGAAACAAGGGCCCCCTGCACAGCCGAAAGCCTGTTTGGTGGGGGGATACAGCCCCCCAGTGAGGGCTGGCATTAACAGAGACTTATGAACATATTGTATGGACTATATATCTATATTAGTGCTGTCAGTTAAATGTGTTATTAACGGCGTTAACGCAAACCCATTTTAACGGCGTCAATTTTTTTCCCGCACGATTAACGCAAATCCAGTTCACAACAATTGACCTCAAATGGTCTAAAAATATAATATTTAATTGTCACTAATGGTTACTGAAATGTTTTTAAGCTCACCATGTCCAGTATTCAGAATTCAAAACATTTATTCACAAACATCTTATATTTTTTGCCAAGCGGAGCCAGCCAGTCCTGTGCACATATGCAAATTAGCCATGCGCGCCAAACAGAAGAAACGTTGAGAACTCATACTAAAAATGGCTAGCAAGCGAAAGCTAAACCAGAGTGTATCACTCACACACTTTGGGTTCACATCCAACCAAAAAGGTGGCACTCAAGAGATGAAGGGGCACCGAAAGACGATGCTGGTGCAGCTAGCACGGTCAGTGGGCCCACTCACTACAGACTCCGGTACACTACAGACTCCCTAGAAGAACAATGTTTAGTTGAGGCCGAGTGCTGAGAAGACGCAGCAGGTGCTGAGGTAACGTGAATACGTTAGCTGCTACTGCTGCTAGCACAAGATACTTGCCTGTTGGTAAGAGGCTATTTTTTCAATCTTTGCAGCGACTGAATTGTGATGATTTAACTGATTGTTGTGCATAAGATGTGTGTGTGCGACTGTGCGTGTCCTTTCTGACTTCGGCATACTGTATGGTTATGTAGGCCTTGTGGTTGGTTGTGGTCTTAGTGAAGCAGCCTAGCCTTGGAGTTGGAGAAGTTGGAGTGATTGTGTGCGAGTGTGTACGTGTGTGTGAAAGAGAGAGACAGAGAGAGAAAGAACAACCACTGTGGTGATGTTTGGCTCATTGTAGGCTGTCTGTCAGCATTCTGCCGTGGTGCTTTTTTCAATTTGAGAGAGAGCCTGTTTGTGCTTTGTGTATGTGTTCAATGATATATTTGTCTGATCGTATTTGCTGTACATGGATGTTTAAATAATGTCACACGATCGGTCATACTGCAGGCTCTCATTTGCAAGTGCACTGATTGCGTGCCAGTCTCCGATAGGCTATACCTGGTATTTATTCAGTTGATTGCTCTTGTAAGTGCGCCAAATTGGTGCCAATTATTGTCATATCTGCATTGTAATGCACAACTCTGCATTGTAATGCACAACTCTCTTTTTTATAAAACAACATGCATCCAAATTTTGTTTTCAATAAAAAAAACATTTGCACAAAGCAAATGATCCACTTTTCCATGTAGATAAGATAATTAAAATGAGAAAAAAATTATGTGACAAAAATAAATCAAGATTTAGAACAGATAAAAATGTGCGATTAATTGCGAGTTAACTATGACATTAATGCGATTAATCGCGATTAAATATTTTAATCGTTTGACAGCACTAATATATATATATATATATATATATATGTATTGATTTGTTATTTGTAGGTATTTTGTGTTCAAATGCATTGCATTGTAGTTTTCTGTTAATATTTGTGTAAATGTTCATGTGACACCCTAACTAGTTTGGCTGTAGTTAGGGTGAGTTAGGCTGGTATCTGGTAGATCTGTTGATTAATGATTACAATCAGCCATGTTCTATTAGTTAGGTAAGCTTCCTACATATAAATGCTTGCCAAACTAGAGAGAGGTGTCGGTCATTGATGAATGTCCCGTTTGACTGTGTGTCATTGAGAATTGTGTAGAAGTTTATGTACATTTTGAGGATTGTGTGTCATTGAGGATTTACTGTGTTAGTCCGGGATTGTGGTGAGTTTATACGAGTAGTGTGCATTACTGTGTAGCTAGAGACCTCGTACTCTCTTCCATTTAGCCTAAGCGCCCTGTGCCGCTATAGAGCAAGGAATCAGTATTAATCGCTTTGCCTCCTGTTAACCAGTAGAGATTGCATACACTCTGTACTGACTATATTTTCTATAAGCATTAGTAGGGCTAATATTACCGTTGTGCTACTCGCTACCAGTGGTGGAAGTAACGAATTACAACTAATCTCGTTAGTGTAATTAAGTATTATTTTTGTGTACTTGTACTTTCATGAGTATTTTTTCAAGTCTGTAATTTTACTCTTACTTGAGTAGGCATTTCACCATGTAAAGTACTTCGCTACTTTTTAAATCACAGTTCGCTACTGAGTAGACCTAAAATTAATTATATCCAAATCTTAACAGATTTTTTCTATTACCCAATCGCAAAAGGGACAATGAAAATCAGCGATCAGGGCAGCCAATCCGAGTGAGTTCTAATCCAGCATCACAGACTGCTTTCATAGTGCTCGCACACACATGTAGCTGAACGCGGCTAACCGAAACTCCACACAGACGGTTAAGACTGAAATCATGAATGATAATTCTGTAAGTGACTTGATTATGTTGATCTCTCCATAATTAGTTATAGTACAATATTATAATTTTGTAATCATATCCTATATCAAAAGTTGCATTAAGTAGATCCCCACTGTAATGATTAGAAGAGTACGTTTGTCAATGTTTCTTGCTAGCTTTCTGGGTATTGAAGCCAGATATGCTGACAGTTAACAGCAGACTAGTGATGTGCGAATTCTGAACGAACAATTATTTTCAGTGAACTGGGTGTACTGAATAGCTGCTCTAAAATATTCATTCATGGGAATCACTTTTGCGCAAGTTATGGGAGTCACAGAGATTTTGCCCAGAGGTCACACAATGTTCATTCAAGATTTGCTTTTATCTCCCTCCACAAGCCTTAAGGAATCTCCGTCTGATATTCAGAAACAGTCCTGCGTGCAACAGAAAGTGAGAAAGAGATTATAAACGCAGACTTGGTGAACACAATCCAATTAGCAAAGAGTTTGTATGACATGTCAGGAACACTGCTAGACAAATTGTGTATTTGCCAATACAAAAAGTAAAATTATTAGCAATGAAGGTTATTTGTGTTACTCTTTGGGCCCTATCTTACACCCAGCGCAATTTACTTTTTATACAAACGCATGTATCATTCCTATCTTACACCCGACGCATATGGGACTTTTCCCTCCACAGACGCGCGTCGGAAAATTAGGGAATTAATTTGCGTTCGTTGGGTGGTTCAGCGAAAAGAAGAGGCGTGTTCCGGCGCAAACATTCCCTGGTACTATCTTGCAGTCCCCGAAAACAATTCCGCCACTGACCAGGAAAAACCTGGTTTAAAGTCAGTGGCGTGTTATTCATATGCTATTTTAAGGGCGCATGCTTGACCATAATGTAGCGTGTACACAACACGCATACACTTTGCTCCTCTCATCTACACAAATGTAGCAGTTCTTTATTATTGCAATACATAATTAGAAGGAAAAAAATTACCACACGAGGAAGTCATTGTGGTGTGAAAAATAGGTATACATTAGTGTACACATTTACTCAAATTATTCATAATGAATTATTTGCACTGATATACATCAACCTCAAGGGAACCTATTCAATCAACAAGTATACACACGTAATTTGCGATGCTAATAGTAAAATCGCCCATGTCTTTACTCAGAGTTACTCAGGCTCAAGCCACGACTCATTTATGGCAACTTTGCCATGAGGAATCCCCCCTTGGATGGGTGGCTGTGAAGGGGACAACAGCTATCTGTTAAAGACATGGTTAATGATGACACAATTTATGATGCCAGCAAGTGTGTAAAATGCTGTTTAATCAAAAACACACACAAACACGCAGTGTAGCCTACTTGAACGAACATTTGGCACACTGAAAATGCGCGTCAGGTGTTCGGATAGAACAGGTACACTACTCAAGTCGCAGCATTCTTTGTGGCTTGTTGTATTTTACGCAACATTTCCATGAATCATGGATGTGTTGATGAGATTAATTAGGAAATTTTAGAGGACTTCAGGAGACGTGATGTTGAAATGCGTGCCAGCCACTTAAATGCCCAGAAATGCAGAACGGGAGTGGAAAGCTTATTTGACTGAAGAGTAATCTCGCTCTAATGTTAGACTACATTGCAAAAATATTACCATGCATTCATAACCTCGTGATTCAGTGAGAGTGAGTCCAAAACATTGGAAAGTAGGCTATGTCTTGTGACATTTCTTTATTTACATTTTGTAAAAAGAAAAATCAATAGAAAATCGCCATTATAATAGCAATCCGCCATGGAACAAGCATGCCTGCTCTTAAAGGAGATGATGATCTGATTGGTTTATTGCACGTTACGCCCAAACCACACCTATGACTAATGAAGCTACGTTAGACCTACCCATTTTAGATATGCGTCGGGCGCAAGAATCATTTATCCCGCCGGTAAAATAGCAACAGCGCCCGGGACCCTCCCACAATGTAACTTGCGTTTCGCGTTCGATACTTGCGTTTCAGATCGTTAAAATAGGGCCCCTTATGTTAGATTATGAAAAGTTCTGTTGGATAGGTAATAGTAATTGTATACTACAGTTTCATAAATTATTATCTTTATAATGGAATGTTGGACAAACTTATTAAAGCAATTAAATTAAATTTGTTTAAAATTTGTTTTACAAAATACTTTACTCATCAGATTATGCTAAATGTACCTTTCCCTCTTCACAATGATGTGCATTAAACATGTTAACCAAACGTTATGAAATATGTTAACCAAATAATACAATAATAGACAATGTAGCCTAACAGAATACTATAGATTATAGCATATTACAGCAAGTAATCTTTTAAAGCATATCACAATGTGGTCATATGTTGAGCTAACTAAATAATTCAAGTAATAACATAACTTATAGGGTTTGTGTCACATTTTAATTTAGTCAAAGGTAATGATGGGTATAACTTAAGTAGACAAGGGTTTACTTTATGAAGACTAAATAATTTGCTTATTATGGATAAAAATATGGTTAATCTGTTTTTGTGTGCTGGAAACATTTAATTCAGTGCTATTATAGAAAACTATATAATGTGATCATGTGACATAGAGATAGAATTAAGCAGGAGAACAAAAAATAGTTAAATGACTTCAGAATCTTTTATTAAATGAACTAAATGATTCAGTTCATTGTAGTGATTCAGAATGTCCATCACTACAGCAGACCTAGCAGCTAGACTAGTTATTCAAAGCTAGCTTTAACAACCTACTTGCCCAGTTAATCATGATGAGTCTTCAAGTTTGTGAGTTGATTAGAGTTTATTTGATTTGAGCATAAATGAGTGTGTACATGAGAGCTTGGTAAGATACCTAGGAAGCTAATCATGGAGAGGAAGAGGAAAAAGAAAGCTCATCAACTTCTTTCAAGGGTAAATTGTGCTTGTAAAAAATTTGGTGTTGGGGTAAAATGTAGATTGGCTAAATGAACATTGATTATTAACAGATGTCTTCATGAAAATGTATTTATTTCCAGCTCGCAAGTCAACAGAGAGTTGCTAGACTGACCCTAGCTACAAAATATATTTGCTGCCGCTAGGGTGCATCTAGATTTCTAGGCTAGTTTTGTTGAATAGTTGTCATCAGATTGTGCTACTTTTCCTGCGTCGAAATGACACATAACAGTAAAACATCTTAATTAACCCAAATCAAATTAATCATAATACCCAAATAATACATAAGTCATCATTAAAAGACTTTCACGTTCATATCTTAGTATATTCATGTTGTAGGCTAGCTAAATAATCAAAGCAATAACATGCCACTGAAAATGTCTGTGTATGGCCCTGCCCTAGACAAAGGTGTTTTAAATGTTTACCTAAAGATTTTGGTTCGGATCATGGATTGACTAGTTTGAATCAAAGTAATTTTTCAGATATCATTATTATTCAATCCAGTGGCCATTTGTTTTACAAACTTTTATAACGACATTTTAGGAGACCCCCCAAGAGTCATTTTGAACCCCGACTGAAGGTTTGGAGAAACAGAAACCAAATGGAATGACAGAGGACAACAACATTGAGAACAGTGAAAATAATGACAAAAATACACAGGACGAGTGCCCATAGCCGCAACTGGAAGAATGTGTTGTTAGCCTGGGATTCAGTTAGGACAGAACTAGCTAATGTGTGTGTGCGCTGCACAAAATATTAGGACAACTAATTTCAATACAATAGGTTAAGTCAACAGTCATTTAACCAAATGTACCAGTCTTTCACATTATGCTAAACAATTAATGATCAATTTATATAATCCCCTTTCGGATTGAATGCTTTTTGTTGATGCATTGAACATCATCTGTTAAAAAAAAAAAGTAACTAGTACTCTGAGTAGTTTTTGAGAATAATACTTTGTACTTTTACTTAATTACTTTTTTAACACCAGTAATTGTAATTGTAGTTGAGTAGTATTTCAGTAATGTAACAGTACTTGTACTTGAGTACAGATTTTCAGTACTCTTTCCACCACTGCTCGCTACCACCTGCCATTACTCTGACTGTTACTACATATCCTGGACTATTACGCATTAAAATATCCAACAACCCAGCTGCCGTCGGTCTCTCTCTTTTCAACCACCTACACTTTGTGACAGAAATAATAATTATGTGAATACAGAAAAGAAAAAGTTTAAATTGGTTTTCCAACAGCATTTCCATGTTTGACTCAGAATATTATAAACACGGTTTGTTTCAAGATCAGTGTACCTACTCACTATGCTGACACCAGCAAATCAATAAAATTAAATGCATATTCATCAGTGATATTTTTTAACCTTATTCTCTTAATTTCAATGTGTTCATTAGCTATACAAAACATTTCTTTGGGGGCAGACGTAGTTAGGTGTCTTGCTCACGGACACCTCGACACTTGGTCAGGAGGACCTGGGGATCGAATCACCAACTGTCTGGTTGCTACACAATCTACATGACCCACTGAGCCACTGCCGCCCCATATGGCCCTAAAGCCAGTGTGAAGTCTCATTTTTAGATACAATATACCAGGGGTGGGCAACTATCCTATTTTTGCTTGAGGGCCACATTGAGCTTTTCAAACCAAGTGAAGGGCATGTTTTAGCGATGCGTTAAAAATAGGAAATGTTATTTCATTCAGTTAGCGTCGCCCCCTACACAGTTACGTGCGTATCCTACAGAAAATAAATGTTTTGTTTTATATCACCATTTTCTTGTTTGACGTCTCAGAATTTAAACACTACTGTTTGTTTCAAGTCTATTTAGCGTACTCGCAGACACCAGCAAATCAAGACAACAACGCATGTGGAAATTAATTTCAGTCAAAAATTGTTTTTCCTCCATGTTGACTCTTGACTACAAGAATAAATCAAACCCAAACTTCTGTGACAATTTTTATGCATGATGTCATATAAAGCCAAAAAATACAAAATTGTATGTTTAATTTTTAGTTCATTATTGTAAAATACTTATAAAATACTTATACTAAACCATGATAAGCATCACTGTAAAATCCATATTGGCATGCCCCCAGGTCTTGAGAACCAGTATGACTACGTTTGGGGGACATATAATTAAGTAAATTAAACACTGTATGTACAGTAGCATACATATATTTACTATTTCCCTATACATTTAGAAAAAAAACAGCTATCCCAACCCCCCCCTACAATAACCTGTTTCAGTGCAGGATTGTTATTTTGTCATTTTCACTTCCTGATGTTGGTCTGTAATGTTTTTAGTTTACCAAAAATATAGTCAGTGGAAAGTACCCAACTTTGAGACGCGATATATCTGGCTGTCATTAATCCACATGGATGAACCACTCCTCATTATTTGCATTGGCATTATTTTTTCAGCGGAACCCAATCTTTCCAACCATATTGGTACCATGGCGTTATTGTGCATGATGATGTCCTACATTGTCATTTTCATGTCCTACTTCCTGTCTGTAATGTGTTTAGGAAAAGAGGCAAAAGAAAAAAGAAACATGACCGACTTCGAGGCGCGATAGCTCCGGCTCTGATAAACCCACATGGATGAGCCACCCCTCATTCTCTTCGTCTGAATACAATTAACCTAATTTTGAGTACCGAAATATTACTGTGTCCTTCAGTTATTTGGTAGATCAAAATGAAATTGCTGATCCAAACACCCAATTATTTATAAATGAAAATCATGGAAATGGTCAGACGTGCCTAAACTTTTGCATACGACTGTACCTTGTAAATGTACCTTATTGTGAGGTGTCACTAATTTTCACTGGCATTACCCCTTTTAAACACATTTGTTTACAATAGATTTGCCATGCCTAGTATAGCATGACCTGGTTTAATAAGCTATTCCTGTTCTATTGAAATTTGGGTAAAAACTAGATGTCTGTCTGTTCAGTAACTACTACTAGCTAGATTTCAGCTGACCAATGTTACTGTTTGCTGGCTATTATTACATAGGCTAGCTGCTGGACATTGGTACTGTACATTGGATGAGCAAGTTAAGGTGTTGCTTTCATGTGTTGTGAATTTAGTTCACCTGGCTGTTTTATTACTCTACGATTATGAAGAAATTCTCAAGAATTCTACTTTATCAGCACATTGCTGATTACTTAATGGGAGAATTTGACATGTTAAATCTTTAACACATCAGATATGAACATACATGTAGTACAGTACATGACTATATCTTTTAAGATCTACAGTATGTTATGTAGTTTAATTTAAATAAAAAATAGAAAACTATGGTTGTGCCAAAAATAAGTCAGATAACAAACATTTCTAGCTGAGACTAGAATTATGTTGTTTCTTCTGGAACATGACCCCTGGTTGCTCTCCAAGAATTATGGATCTACTCTGAGTGTTCCTAGTACAGCTTTAGTCTCTGGAGAGAAAAAGTCTGTGAGGGAATTGTGTAGCTCTCAGTCACAGTCATTGGGATTCATGGAGTGCTGTACCCTCTATGACTTATCAGCATTCTTAACCCTTAGCAGAATAAAGTTCACAAACTGATGCAGAGAAAAAGTGATTTATAGAATATTAAAGACCATGCTCATTCGATTAAACCTAGATGGAGTTGTTGCTCCCATCAGATATAACTAATCTTCCCCCTTAACCCATCAACAGCTTGAACAGGTTGTCCTATTTGGCTTGTCCAACATACTGTATGTTTACATTTATTTGCACACTGCACATCCTTGCATTCATGGTTCTGTGTACGTCTGAAAGCAGTTTCCTTTTCCCCACCCCCATGCTTCAGATTGCATGCCACAAAAGTGGCAGGGTTGTGGTGATAAAACAGCAGATTGTGGCTTTAACTAGTTGAAAATGTCAAGCATAATGTGCAAACAAAAGTGACAGAAGCCAGTGAACTGGTGGTGACAACCCATGGTAGAGCATACATAAGCAAGCTGTCACTTCCAGGCAAAAGTGTCCTTTTTTATTTGAGTAAATCATCATTCATTTTTTGTAGTTTCGAAAAAGTGACAGTTTTCTCCAAACTAAGCTTCTGTTTTAAAACAACTAACTGTGAAGTGGATGGATATTGCATCTGAAAGTTACAAGCAAAATACAAATGACTAACAACAAATGATTAGGCATAGAAAATCTGTTGTTGCAGTGAATGTGGTAAAGTTGTCGATTCTTTCATCGTGCCATAATCAATTGGGTTAATACCTTATAGCATTAACTAAATACCCTGATAATTATTTAAGATCAAAGACCTTCAGAGGCTGAAGTGTAAGTGTAATGTCATTCTGAATTACTCATATGGGACCATATCATTTAGACTTTGAGACATTTTGAGGTTAACATATATATATATATATATATATATATATATATATATATATATATATATATATATATATATATTTGTATTTACATGAAATCCAATAGCTAATGTTAAGGAGAAAATAAAGTAAATGTTCTGAAGCTAAGTGACCAGGTATTAGTAATAGAGGGCAATGTTTGGTAATAAAACACAAAATGACCAACTTTCCTAGCCAAGCATCACACTATCAGTCACAGTGCAGCTAAGAGGCCATCTGGGATTGACCAGCCCTGATGGCTGCTCAGGCAATTGATCCCTTGGCAATTCAAATAGGGGCTTCAGGCCTTCCCAAGTCTTCCTTTTCAGTCTGGGCTTAAACGTGAAAGAGTTGTGTTTCTCAGGACTGTGGCCAGGGTCCGCCTTAAATCGATAACACAGAATTTTGCCAGAAGGTCAAAATTGAACTTCCATGTTGTTAAATCAATCAGGGTTGACAAGTTCCAATGGCTGTTTCTCGTTCCAGTATATAACTCTATTTCTGTATTGGTCAACTATAGATCGAATGTAGGAATCACAAAAAAAATTGATATTTGATTGAAATATATCAGAGAATTATGGTGATTATACATGGTGAATAGGGCCAAAATTTACTTCATCTTTTGAAATCTGCTGCTCGTTAAGTAGCCTATCAATTGTTTGTCTGTTCTTCCTGGAGGTATTTATTTGGCGCGCGTGGTGTAGTTGACGAAGGATGAGGCAGGAAGCGCATAGTTGGAAGTATAGTTACTGAACACTCACTAGGCAAAATAACAAAACATACAGCAGAATTGCAGCATACAGCAACACAGGCAGTAAAGGTCAGGCAGGCTTAAGTACTCTACCCAGGGATTTAGATGTCATACAATAAAGTACCGCGGCACCAATCAGTGCATTTAGTTGGTTTATACCTGTCGCTGGATGGTGCTAGACCACTTTAAAAAAATTAAAACTTTGAGGGAAATAAATGGGTAACAAACAACATTGTTTTTCTAGGTCGTCATATGATCTCACGGAAATTGTCACGGATATCCTATTTTTTATCAGTCTGTTTAGAGGATGCATTTAAATTGTGTATTGTAATTGTAATCATACCTAAACAGTGATCAATTCAATGAAAACACATCCTAGAGTACCATCTATAATTGTACCAATGTACCACTTTATTTTCTAAACTTCATTATGAATAAAACAACTGGCTAAAAAATACAAAGAGTTCAACAATCTACGTGTAGCAGGGTTAATAATTCCACTTGTCATTCAAAAAGAAACTTAATTTAGCTGATAGTTAATCCATGGAACAGGCTTCTTTTACGTAACATGGGCGCCCTCTGGTGGTGTAATTCAGCAGACGTTAGAGAAATCCCGTTTGTAATATTGTCAGTCTGAAGCAGCCTGTTTCATGGTAAGTCGCATATATTGAGCTCCACTGTTAAAGTTAGGAAAACGTGTTTACATGATAATATTGTAGCGTGAGCGGTGCAGACAATATATGGAACCACACCAGAAAGGAGGAGACAGACACAGGTGTTTCGGTTGCTAGCTCAAATGAGCCCAGATATATTTCCTTGCGCTGCAGCGCAACAGCTAACCCCGGGGTTGAGATGTCCTCCGTAAAACAACAAACAGGGTTGGTGAAACCCACTATTAAACCCT
>JACXGM010030581.1:0-13242 GCA_016801145.1 Umbra pygmaea
ACCCAGTACCTGTATCTGTATGAGGGAACCACCCAGTACCTGTATCTGTATGAGGGAACCACCCAGTACCTGTATCTGTATGAGGGAACCACCCAGTACCTGTATCTGTATGAGGGAACCACCCGGCACCTGCATCTATATGAGGGAACCACCCAGTACCTGTAGCTATATGAGGGAATCACCCAGTACCTGTATGAGAGAACCACCCAGTATCTGTATCTATATGAGGGAATCACTCAGTACCTGTAGCTGTATGAGATGCTGCAGGTCCTTCTTGGCAGCCTGGAAGATAGCGTTGACCTTGCTGTGGTGGACGTGACCTGACTGACCTCCCCCAGCCTCTGAGTAATGGAACACAGCCGAGGGTGTGGGGGTGATGCTCACACTCTTCTTCAGGATGGACTGACGAGGGGAAAAAAGGAGTAGTCAGGGACCAGCAATGACTCTAAATGTCATCTTCATTACTACAGGCCCGGTTCTCTGTTTAGCCTACAGTGCATTGCTGACCTTGTGTTGGACTTGGGGACTAGCAGGAGGCGTGTCTGCTTTAGCTGCGTCTTCTCTCATTCTGGCCTGCTGGTCTGTCATGTTGAGGGAGGCTGAGGTGCCGCCTGAGGGTGAGCGAGACACAGAAAGCATTCTGACACACAGACCTGGGGCCGGCTGCACTAGCTGGACGTATATAGGTCTTAACTCTACGTCCGACCTAAAATGCCCTTTACGTCTGACTTTATATTTATACCTGTTGCACCAGCTGGGCGTATGCGCTCAATGAGCTACGCCTGGTTGTAGATTCTACGCCTAGTAGATAGCAGGCGCAGCCAGGGTGCAGGGTGCCGATTTATATAAATTATTTAAAATGTCTTGTTTTTCTGACTCTCTGATTACATTAAGATTTAGCTGTAATTTCTTTGGAGAAAGAAAGACAGTTTTGTTCAATCAAAGATGCAGGGCACATTGTTTACATTTGCAGCAACCACAAATTGTCCTCTCTCTACTAATAACTAGCTATGAATTAAACTCTGTTTGGGTAGGCATCTATCAGGTTTGAACATGTTTCAGATTAGTAAAAGGCAAAGGGTAACCTACATTTAAGGGTAAATGACAATAGATGTCTTTCAGCTTTAACTACATAGATTATCAATCAAATGCCTGGAAATAGCCAACGTGTTGTTTATTAAAACTGAAGTACCGATAGCTATGTTACAAACAAATCTTGATCAGTCACTTTCAGCTGTGCGATCTATCTCAATACATTTAACAATGTTTTCCCATCACAACAGTATTGAATATTTGCTTGTTAAGACTGACGCTTCACTGCCCTTCCTCATGCTAAATGGTGAATATATTTTCTGTTATCTTAATGCTAGGTAATTTGTCTAACTAAAGTTGGTTAAAATAGAAAATTAAATTTTTCATGCCGTATCGCAATCTTTGGCTTTGTAATTAGTAAACAGTATATATTATTTACAATGCTTTTGCAGGTACATCGAATTTAGGGATCAATGTAATTATGAGTGGAATTTATAATTACATGAAAATAATATTTTTAACCATACAAAGCAATAAAATGCAAGTATTTTAATGGTAGCTTCTCTTTTCTTTTACAATTGAAACAGTTGCCAGGGGGCAACGTTGGAACGTTTAAAACTGTCTTCGTCCATTTTATCTAGTTGGAGTAATTAAGGAAAAAACACTGCCTAGCAACTATCACTAGGAATATTTTGATCTCACGGACGCGCATTACTTACGCTGGACTTAGCTACGACTACTCTTATTTTTATTTGTTGCAACAGGTGTAAAGTCCACTCACAACATCGGACGTAGCTACGCCCGACCTAGGATTTAAGACCAACTTTTTTACGTCCAGCTGGTGCAACCGGCCCCCTGGAGTTTGACCATAGTCTGTGTGTTTGCATAAAAGGTCATGAATGCTTACTTGACACAGCCATAAGAACGGATTGGGAATGAGACTGGTCTTTAGTGCTGGAGCCAGCATCTGAAAAACACCACTTACTCACTCCCAGCTCTGGATGATTGATTGCAGCCATTCGGTAACAACATGACATATACCCTCCTGTCTAGCTATATGAGGAACATTTTGGACAAGTTAGCTACTGGATCTCTTACTGTTTTATGGTGTGAATACTGTTTGGTTAATGAATGAATGAATTTATTTAGACAATATTACTCAATCATTACAAAGAGCTGCCGAGGATTAAATACACAAAAAAGCCAATCGCTTATTTCCATTGTGGTCCTCGCTGATTACAAAAAGAAATAGCAGCAGTACATACAAGGAGTGAAATCATCACCAAGCTCAGCATCAAACTCCTCATCCTCCCTAGGTTAATGTTAATAAAACCATTTTTTAACTTCCTTTCTAAAAACACTTTCAGTGTTTATCAGTTTTATACAACCAGGTAACTCATTCCAGGCTATAGCACTAGTATACAGAGAAAAATTCCTCCCCATTGAACTCTTAAATCTATAAGGATAGGTATGATCTGAACTGACGTGCCTTCAGGTAAGCTTTTCCTTAGATCAGTAGTCACAGCATTTTACCAGAACAATGTATATCTATATGCAGGAAACCGTTATAGTATCTAAGTACATTTACAGCAACAGTTACATAATATACAGCTCTGTAAAGAACACCACTGCAAAATCATCTGTGTCTCTGATAGATACTATTGATGTGTTTGGGTCAAACTGATCTACTGACAATATTTCTACCAAATTCTAAATAAAAATATTGTCATTCAGAGCATTTTTTGCATCTACTGGTCAAATTAACAAAATATGCAGTGTTGTTATAAAACAACAAAAGATGCAAGTGCATATTCATTTTTAAACAACACAATACTAATTTGTTAACTTAAAAAGAGTTCAGAAATCAATATTTGGTGGAATAATAATAATAATAGTAAGTATTCATGCGTCTCGGCATGCTCTCCACCAGTCTTTCACATTGATGTTGGGTGACTTTACGTAACTCCTGGTGCAAAACCTATTAACAGCTTGGCTTTGTTTGATGGCTTGTGACCATCCATCTTCCTCTTGATCACATTCCAGAGGTTTTCAATGGGGTTGATTTAAGAACCATTTGCAGTGGTCTCTTCATTTTTTTCCAGAGCTGCTTGTTCTTCTCCATCTAAATTAATGTTTATTATATGGTAGCTAATCCAAAGAAAAACAAGTTTATTTTTTATTTTTTTCCTCCCTTCCCAATTCCCACTAACTCTGCCTTGTCGGCAGTTCAGCAACTCCTTGGACAGATCTGTGGGATGGCGAAGGGCGCACGCGTGGTTCATCCAACCACATGTCGCCCAGCCACAGATTATTTTTGCACTGTGAATCCAACACGGTCAGATCATGCACGGGAGGATTTCGTTCACCAACTATACTTCCTCGATTGAACCCCCAGGTGCTGATCTGAACATAAGGAGTCGCGGCAGAGTGACGTGGCAGGATAAAATAATCTGAGATATCTAACCCAAATCTCAACCAGCACTATACCAATTTGCAATGCCTTGTGCAGGAGGCCCAGGGAAACTCAGAGAACCCGTAGTCAGGGTCGAACCCATGACTGTCGTAGACTATGATGTAGACCGTCATAGACTATGATGTAGACCGTCATAGACTATGATGTAGACCGTCGTAGACTATGATGTAGACTGTCATAGACTATGATGTAGACTGTTAAAGACTATGATGTAGACTGTCGTAGACTATGATGTAGACTGTCGTAGACTATGATGTAGACTGTCGTAGACTATGATGTAGACTGTCGTAGACTATGATGTAGACTGTCGTAGACTATGATGTAGACTGTCGTAGACTATGATGTAGACTGTCGTAGACTATGATGTAGACTGTCATAGACTATGATGTAGACTGTCGTGCAATGCAGCATCTTAGCACACTCCACAACATGGACCCCCCAAAAGAAAAACAAATCGTCATGGGCCTATGTGAGCATTGACCAGTGAGATGACCATCCCATAATAACTGACCTGTGTCACTAGACTCTTTATCATTGCCAGACTCATCGGAGCGGGAGTGCTGCTTGTGTAAACACCTGTTCGGATTACCTTCAACAAACACACTGTGCACTGCCACCAGCGGGATTGCCTGACTCTCCTGAAACACAGAAACACACACACTGATGACACCTGTTCTGGTACTGTTGGTGTGGGACGAAGGGGTCACTGTTCAGTGCACTGAGGCGGTCACTCTGTCGTTCATACCGCATTGAAGAGCTCAGTGGTGAGACCTAAGTAGTTGTGAAGGGCCAGGAAGGTCACTCTCTGCAGACGCACCATGATTATCTAAAGGACCAAACCAAAAAAGTAACAATGATATAGTATAGATGAAAGAGCAGGGTCCCTATCAGTATCTTGTGTTTAGCTGTGTAGCAAAATATAAATATGGGACTTTAGCCTTTAAAACAGTTGGATGTGCAATATCAAATATTTGACTGACATGATATAGAACCTATGTTTCCATTAACTCTTGTATTTGACATTGCAACATTTGTGTAATTATTTACAGTATTTCAAAAAGGTTTACATCAGTGGTCCTCAAACCCTTCCATGGAGGGCCTAGTGTATGCTGGTTTTTGGTCTTTCCCTTCGATTAGAGCATAATTAGGACCTAGACTGCCAGGTGAGGGGAAATACTAACCAATTAGTGAGCTACTCCATCAGGCTTGTACAAGGTAAAAGCGAAAACCTGCATACACTAGGCCCTCCATGGAAGGGTTTGAGGACCACTGGTTTACAAAATAATTTCTCTTTAAAAAAAATCAACAATATTTATATTACAATATTTCATCTACCTCTGATGTCTCCATTACAAAATTTAGCAGTTATGTTTCTGGAAGAAACATTTTTTTAAGAGGCTGACCAGTCACATAATTAACCTATTTTAAATCTCTTTTCAGGTGAAATGTCCCACCTTGCAAACACATCATTAGTTTAGAGTACACAATAAGAGTGACAACCATTTCTAGCCAATTGAGTTAGAGAAAGCAGTGCCTCCCACTCCCAAAAAAAACTTGCTGAACACCTGAACCTAATTTTGACTGTGATTGGTGGTGATATGCCCGAGACAGGGTGAGGTCACTTTTGGACAAGATGACATCTCTTTTTAAAACAGTGTGTCACCAACTTTAATTAAATACACACGGATAATATCTGATTTCCCATCTACAGAAAGTCACTTGATCCCGTTTTTAAGCGCACTAATTTAATAGTGCACAATAAAGGAAAGAGTGCACCAGTTAAGATGCATCCTAGTTCAGTTTCTCATTGACAGTACCTGAATGACGCGAACCAGAGTCTCTGGGTATTTCTCAAACACAGACTGGAAAGCAGAAGCAGGTAGACGTAGTATAGTGGACGGGGTTGCAGCTCTGGCAGACACAGTCTTGTAGGGTGCTGAGTGACCCTAGGTGGGAGGGGATGAGGACAATTGATTAGGTCAGTGGTATCCCTCAACATTTTAGTACAAGCTAATTGTAATTTTACACAGTCATTTTATGGACAGGGTTACACAGTTATTTCACTCAGCTTAAGTTAGCTTGGTGGGTGGCTAAATGAGTAAAATAATATAAAGTACAATAAGCCCATGGTCTTCCAATCCCTCACCAGCCTTAGCTACCTATCATAGTAAGTGTAGATACATAAACATCTGCTGTCTAGTGCCCAGGGCAGAAAGCTTAACGTACAGTGATGACATCCAAGATGCTGAGCAGACTGTGGACACTGTCTCCAGGCAACACCTCTTTTACTATCGCATCTGTCCCATCCTATAATAAAGATATTAATTTCCATTACAAACATTAGGTACATAATACAAGTTTAATTTAATAAAAAACAGGTTGATACTTGGGTGAAATGTTGGTCAAAGATGGATTTCACATTTCTATCACTGCCAATAGAGAGTGGACCTCCATCATTTCCCCATGCATGACAAAATGAATGAAAATATTGGCTTCAGCACTAGATCCATGCAGGGTTCTTACACTTTCATGAATGCACAGCTCCAGGCGGCCATCTTGTACCACGTAGATGCTGTCGTCGATATCCCCTGGACGGAAGAGGGGCTCCATCTCGTGAAGCTGCACAAACACCATGTGACGACACAGCTCCAAAAACAGAGGCTTCTCAAAGTGGCCAAGGACTCTGAACCCAGCACAAAGCCCATGGTGAAATTGATTACACAACAGTTCTCTCTCTTATCGGCTTCCAAGGTTCCAGCCTTCACTCAGTCTAGATGATTGATCTGAGGCATCTTCAAATCGGGAATGAGTGCAGTTACACTTGTGATTATAATTTGTACCTGGTAGTATATTGATTAGATAGATTTCCTGGATCTCAATCAGTCTACTGAAAGGACATTAGGTCCAGACTGGAGTCTCCCTGCTCTAGGTGATTACAGCGGGTTGTGGTTTCCTCACCTGACGTTCTTGAGCATGTAGAGCACCTCAGAAGGCAGGTGAGAGTTCTGCACATCAAACTCTGTGAGGTCAGCTTCCAGGAGGGAGGGTGGAGGCTCCTTAGCAACCAGGATAGGGGGCTCTTTCTTAATGCGCAGGATCCTGACACAGAACACGTGATGATGTTTAAACACTGTTTAAAATAAACTGTCAAATAGTACAAAATCGGGAAGAGATGGTAACACCAGAACACAGTTTGGTCATGACTCACTTTTTTGCAATGGACAGGACTTTAGTTCTCTTTCTGATTCGCTGCTTCTGTGAGCCTGGGGTAGAGGCAGGGTTGGAGGTAGAAGACAAGGTCTGCACCTGTATGAAAGTGCATAGAGTGATGTTTTCATTTAGAAAATAACTGTGGCTTAAATAGCTAGCCTTGCAAAATCAGCTTCATCCCTGTGATGGCTTACATTCTATGCTAGTAAAGTCAAAGAAAAATCTGAGAGCATTGGCTAGGTCATTTAAATACTGTAAATTACCCCAAGACATTCTGGAACAATACAGACAAAGAAATAGGTAAGGGATTGGCAAAAGGCTGTGACCTTTCTCATGATCTTTCTGCCATAAAACATGACTTTGTCTCTTTTCCTGAAGCGATAGTGAGGCTGCTGCTCCTCTGAAACAGCACATACAGACATATCGTTAACATAGGCCTATATGGCTAATAAAGACAACATTTTAGGATTAGAACAATGTTCTATACTTAATGTTAAATATTTCACTAGTTCAATACATATTACGTGTTATATTTTAATTGTATTATTTAAGCAGGCTGGTACAACAACAGCTTGAAAACATAAACAGAATAGGTATTCAGAATTGAGACAGGGTGTACTGACTGTACTGTATGTATCTTCTGTAGAATAAAAACAAAACCAGGAAAATAACTGACACTGCCAGCGCGGCCAGTACTGCTACGATCAGCACACAAGTCCACTAGAAGTGGAAAAGAAGATGATTATTAGTTGGACCAAACAACATCAACACCGACATCTAATAACATATTGTCTAAATATAAGGCACATTATTCCCTACATAGATATCATAACACACTATTTTAGCCAGAACCCTGGCCTACAGTACACATTATAGACAATAGGGTGCCAGTTTAGGTACAGCATCAGTAGGCTGTTGGCATGGTACAAACACCACCAGTTATGGAGAGGAAAGTGTTGGTTACTTGCAGTACTTACCAATGGCAGTGGCATAAAGGTCTCTGTTTTGTACTCCACCCAATGTTGCATCCTGGCCTTGAATTCACTGCTGAGTGGCACCAAGTTCTAGAAATAAGCCGAACACCAACATGAATCTAATAGGTACTCATGGCCAAGTAACAGCATAAGACAAGATTGTCTCACAGAAATAAACTATAACTGGGTTTATTACCGGGTATATACTGCAGCTGTCTTCATCTTCGTCAGCAATGTTGTCATCCATTCCTAGCAAAAACATCAAATTGTGTACATGTATTACAGTGGAATAAACAGTTGGAAATAACAGATAGTTATCTTCTCACACAGTGCAATGTCCTAACCATTTCAAAACCTGACACGGTCAGCTTAATCAGTGTTTAAAGAAAACATGGAAAAACATACTTTCAGCAAAATAGATGAGATATTAAAAATGAGAACAGTATCATTGACTGGCTTTAGTCACAGAGACCTGCCCACAGTGAAGCCACACTGCTCTTCTGTAAACAGACACCCACTGTACTTGAATAGGTCACACTAGAATAGACCAACCCAGAAGCAAGTAGAAAGTCATGGCTACACTAAAGAGTACACACACAAGTAAACAGATTATTTGTGACAGGAATAAAACAGAATCATAACAGGCACTTGTATGAGACCTGGGTAAACTACAGCAGTCATAACTCAATACCAAGTCACCAGGAAGGATTAAAAGATAATGCCTTGATTGAGCTACTTACAGACAGACATACAGTTAATTCACACAGGCATTCCTAAGCCAAGTTAGTTCAACCATGATTCAGTACCTGATTGAAAGGACAGTCACAGATGTTTTCTCCCTACTCTGCTGGAATCCAATTTCCAGTGTTATGTCAAAATACGTTTGAAAATGACCAAAATAGGGTTTTTTGCTGATGCTTAACTGCCGATGTTTCATAATCACTGCATAAACACATTTAGGGGAGAGCAAATTTTTCACGTGACGTGAAGAAAACAACTTTTGATCACACTACTCTAACAACTCGTCCATGCAAATTAGCCCATTTTAATCATATCCTACATTTGGGATTTGACAGTTTATATTTTGTCCTGGATTTTCATTCGGATTGTTTAAGTGTTTTGAAGGAAGAAGCCGGCTTCCAATATATTATATCGTCTGTCATGAGTGAGGCTGCTCTGAATGCAAGACCTCATAATTACAGATTTTTTACTAACAGAAATGCACATATTGGTGAGTGCAACTTGGTTAATATAACGTTGCAAAGCTGCCTAATGGGATTTTTAATGTCATTTTGGACGGTTAAGCCAAAAACAATCGCTCAAGTTAGGTTGACAATCATTGCCTTTGGAGTTTTTCGTGGTGTTGAATCTACGACCCAAAAACAGAATTCGATCACATCCAATCTACACAGTTTTGTAATTCGTCATCCAATATTTGTATTGACTAAATGTCTAAATTATAATATGGATTAAAATAGTACACTTACTAGTATTTTGCCTATATTATTCACTTTATCTCCACTCTGTGAAAGTTTGATGTACACATCCCATATAGACACATTCCTTCATGTTTGTCTGTGTTTTCAATCCTTTGGTTATTTACTGCCAATATCTGGAAATGCAATTGGCTACCACCTACTGAATCTAACCAATCGCCAAAGGTTTTATTCTGACGTCGATAATCACTACTGTAGCTCGGCTAGTGTCTCCTCACTGCACTTTTCAAGGTGAGTGAACAGCTTTTCTAAAAACATTATTACCCAAGTGATATTAATCGCAATTTATTGTTTGTCTTGCTATTAGTTAAACGTGAGTCTAGCTACTTCTGTTATTACAGACCAGGAATCCCTGTGATGTTGATCGATGTTTCTGTCGCAACAGAAAATGAGTGCTATAGCTAGCAAAACACATGGGACAAAACCATAACACTTGCAAACAAGCAAGTTTTCCGTAAAACCATATTTTTGTTTTATTACCTCGGAATGTTGTTTGACACGTCTCTTCATAATTTCAGTTGGTTATATCGCTAGTATATACAGTCATTGTTATCAACCCATGTTTATCATTTTTATTTCCTTGGTGTGCTAATGTCTACTTAAATTAGACATCATCAGAATTATTATCAGGTTTTGAGTGGGGAACTTGTCGTTATTGCTGAAAATTGAGATTGTCTGCGCTGACTTCACTGGGGATGGAGCTAGGTATTTTTATACCATTAGTTAAGACAATTAATCAAATGCAAGTCTAGACATCATTATTTTCTATTAGCGTTGCACTTAACTAATCTGTGAGCTTGCAATTATTTGCCATGATATCAGTTATATTCTCACCCATGTCATTGCTCCATACAGATTTACCCTTCAGTTTGATACCAGAACTCGGATGCAATGGGTGTATTGAATGCTCTTAGACGGGGCTTTGTGAGAGGAGCAGACCGTATGGCAGAATTTACCAGCAAGCGTGGAGGCAGGAGTAACTACAGAGGCAGAGGTGCACAACCGACTGGAATACTGACCAGCAGTGGAAAATTTATTCCAGTACATGCAATGATACCCCAGTTTGTGGTGCCTAACCTGGAAGGATTCAAACTCAAACCTTACGTGTCCTACCGCACCCCACCTGGTACGGAAGCCCCTGTCACCCCTGAGGGACTGTTCTCTGAGGTTGTTGCCCCACACATCCAAAAAGACATTGAGGAAGGATCATTTGATATGGAAAAGCTGGAGAAATATGGATTTGAACCTACGCAGGAGGGAAAGTTATTCAAACTCTACCCCAAGAACTTTATAAAATAAGTAAACCAACCAAACTTCTTTAGGAAGTGGACTAAGCATCAAGGACCATAGACTTATTTTGTTTGTGAAAATGTTGCTAACCAATGGATACAGCTGAGTTACTGTATTTTCAGTGTGCTTGATGAAAGTAAATATTAAAATGTTTGTTATATTAAGTTGTCAGAAGTAAAACTTTTGTATTTTTTAAATGTATGCGTTTCTTTGTCTCTGCCACATGACTGCTGTGTTCAGTGTCAGCTGGCCATCAGGCAGGACACCACAGGGCTGTCCTACGCAGGGTTGGGACAGAGGTTGACTTACCACAGAGTTACCAGGTGAGGTCAGGTATGTAATGTGACATTCTCCAAGGAGGTGTCTAAGCTGGCAGTGGGAGATTCAACAGTTATGATCTGGATATCAGAAATAAATGCATAGAAATTGAACAAAAGCAATGCAGGTCTACTGCAAGTCACTGTGGCTGTTTTATCCGTTTTACACTGTGTGCACAATTATTAAGTTGTATTTTTGAAGATTAATTTTATTATTGAAAAACTACAGAGCTCACGGTCGATCCAAAATGTAAATACACCTCGAACTTGAATAGTTCAGAAAGTGAAAGTGAGGTCTTGGCTTTTTGGAGAATATCTGTGTGCACAATTGTTGTGACATGGGAAATGTAAAGTTTCCCTTCGTACTTGTTGATTTTCATCAGTTAAAGTGAGGATAATAAACAACCAAAATGTGCAAATAAACATCTCAAAACACATCAGTGACCAATATAGCCATTTTCAATAACAGTCATAAGCCTTTCATTCATGGAGTCTGTCAGTTTCTTGATCTGTTGATGATCAACTTTTTGTGCAGCAGCAACCACAGCCTCCCAGACACAGTTCAGAGAGGTGTACTGTTTTCCTTCACAGTAAATCGACCATTTAGGAAGTAGCCACAAGTCCTCAATAGGGTTTAGGTCAGGTGAGGAAGGGGGCCATTTCATTATTCTTTCATATTTAAGGCCTTTACTGGCTAGCAACGCAGTGAAGTACTTTGATGCATGCGATGGAGGCATTGTACTGCATGGGAATTATGGACTTCTTGTTAGATGCAGACTTTCTGCTGTACCACTGCTTGAAGAAAGTATCTTCTAAAAACTTGCAGTAGGTTTGGGAGTTGAGTTTGAGCCATCTTCAACCCGAAAAGGTCCAACTAGCTCATCTTTAATAATACCAGCTCATATTAGTACCCCACCTCCACCTTGCTGGGGTCTGAGTCGAAGTGGTGCTCTGTGCCTGTTACTGATCCAGCCATAAGCCCATCTATCTGGTCCGTCATCTCATCAGTCCATTAAACCTTTGAAAAATCTGTCTTCAGATATTTATTTTCCCAGTCTTGACGTTTCAAGGTGTCTTGTTCAGTGGTGGTCGGGTTTCAGCCTTCCTTACCTTGGCCATGTCTCTGAGCACTTAACACCTTGTACTTCTGGGCACTCCAGTTAGGTTGCAGGTATGGAATATGTCAGCACTGGAGAATAATGGGTTCCTGAGAGCTTTACATTTGAGTCTTCTCAAATGGTTGTCAGTTAAATTGCGATATTTTCTCAACGCATTTCTTGCGACCCTGTTGACCATTTGTAACAAAACGTTTGATTCTGTGATCAATATCCAATATCTTAGCAGATTCAAGAGTGCTGCATCTCTCAGATTTTTCTGAGTCAGTTAAATCTCCTTTGGCCCATGTTGCCTGAGGAACAGAAGCTGTTTTAATAATTATGCACACCTTGATATGCTTAAATCCAATAAGCATTCCAGTTTATACAGCTTGGAGTTGGAACATATGCAAAATAATGATGATATGGTCAAAATACTGACTTCCCTAATAATTGTGCAAACAGTGTATTTCTATGCACGTAATCATGAGCTAGGTGAAATTGAGATTTATTGAACTATTCAAAAACTGGGTCCAGATGTACAATCTCTGTATTGTACAGATCAGGGTTGGTCAGTCCTCTTCCTGTAGATCTACTGCGCTGTAGGTTCTCTCCAACCCCAGCTGTGACTAACCTGATTTAGCTTTTCATCCAACTAATTATAAGGATCAAGTGTGCTAAATTAGGGTTGGAGTTGTGGGAGGATGGTACAGAATGTAGAATTCTAAGACAGAACCCTCGTAAATTCTAAGGGGGAGGCCTTTAATCCGTGCATATTTGTGGGCGTGAAATTTAAATTACGATCGTTTTCAACCGTCTGATTTATCAACAGCCGCTCATTCGTACGATGGAATTGGAGTAATACAAATGTTTTGTAAATCACACGTGAGTCTCGTCGTAAGATGATTTCTGCGCTCAGATCTACACTGGTTTCTACGCACGTTTGATAAATGAGGGCCATTATGTCTAAATTGGAATAAAAACCAAGGGGCAAACTCCGAGGCTGACAAATGAAGCCAACAAGGAAGTAAAAAAAAATGCAATTCATCGAATGGCCACTTGAGGCTGGCTGCAGAAAGGAGCAATTTCAATAGACCTCTATGGCAAAATGCCCAACTTTACAGCTGAAATAAACATGTTTATAGCCTGGTTCAAACAATGGTTTTGGTGTATATTGCTTATTTTCCTCTATCTGTCAACTGTGGGGGGAGTGAATTTTTTTATAACTCATCCGTTTAAATGATAAAAGTTTTATAATTTGGGGGCGCGGCCTAATGAGTGACAGACGTGTTGGCGCTGTAAGACTGCTAGCGGTTTGTCCTGTGTGCTACCGCTTCAGCTAATTTCAGTCACTGA
>JACXGM010030582.1:0-13241 GCA_016801145.1 Umbra pygmaea
TGAGTGAGACTGCTGCCTGCTGAACAGAGGGTCGCAGGAAGAAGGATCTGAAGTGCCAGTGTTTCGGCTACAAAAACCCGCCGAACTGATCCGAAACCAGCCCAATTTATATCCACCCGCCCAAAGCCTTTTTTGCCCGCAAAAAATAATGCAAAACCGCCCAATTGGGCGGGAAACCGCCCAATCTGGCAACCCTGCAAACAATAGGAAAGAGACGAAGAAGAGACACATCCGGTAACCATCACCCCAGATTCAGTTTTCAAAATAATAGTTCACAGCCTGCACGTAGAACCCCTGCCTGATTCTTGCCAGTGCGTTTTCTTCATACATCGCTACTATTTATTTAAGAGATTATGGTCAAATATTTGATTTATTTATTTTGGTTGTATAACATTTCATAAATAAACTAATAAGAAAGAAATGAAAAGAAACTTAAATGTGTTATTAGAGAATTCTGAGCAGTAACGAATAAACCACGTAAGTGACCAGTTTAAGTGACCAGTTTACAAACGCCTTATAAATCGCCTTATGCCCATTGAAAAAACACTGTGATTGGACAACTCACGACTTCATTCAAATCCTTTTGAAATGGCACTGGATTATGTAATAAATCATTGTCCAATCTATACGTTTTTTTAAACATCACGAAAAACATGTTCTACATCTTTTGTAAGCTGGTCAATGAAAGTTCTGTTTTCACTCCACAAAATTCCAAACAGCTAATGCATCATTATGATATATTTTGGATAAGACAGATTTTGTGTTGAAATAGCCTTGGTTCAGAATAATCCTTACTGCAGCTGAATGTTTGTTGTTAAAAAAAATACAACTGCTGATTTCCTTGTCAAGTACAGCAGTCCTCTACCTAAAAAAATGATTTTATTGTGAAGATTAGTTTCACGTTGCAATCAAATTTCGTGCTTTAAAGCAGGGCCGTAGCTAGAGGATTCGGGGGCCCCCTGAAAAAATATTGATGTGGGCCCCTACCACCCTCATTATATACTGCACAACATATGAACATAGTTGGGGAATGGAATGTTTGTTTTTTTGTGTGTTTTATATACCAACTCTATTCACAATAGCATAGTAATAGACGGGATTTGACCACCTAATCATTCGGTTGATGGCGCTGCGCATTGGTAATGAAAAGTGTGGACGGGATTTTTCCTATTCGGGCAGCGAAATAAATAACAATACACTAACCTGTCTTAAAGAACGTCTTGATCGACTAAGATACAGCAACTGTCCTGGCCTCCCTCTCCTTCTTTCCATGGTGCTTCTGGTACCCTGATTTATGTTTTCCTTTCCCTGACATTTTCAATCAGTCACTCAGTCTTTTGCTCTTCCACCATGTTCATCGTTAACTTCAGCTGCCTCCTCAACTCTTGATTGGTTCTGTTCAGGAGTTGGGGTGGGACTTACAACTTCATTGGGTCTATCTAATGTCTGTCACTAACTGAATAATTATACTTCAGATCTGACTAAACCATTTTCGGGAGGGGAGAGGAGCAGATATTTGGAAAGCTTCTTTAATCAAATTGCATGTTTCTGTGGTTTTCATTGAAATCTCAGGCATAGAACTAATATAAATATTATAATTATTCACATAACAGGAGCCTATATAGTTTAACTGCTGGATTTTGTGGGGCCCCCTGTGCAGTGGGGGCCCCTGTAATTGTCACCACTTTTCACCCCACTAGCGACGGCCCTGCTTTAAAGGGTGCTAAATGTAGAATTTGAGCTGTAACAACAGAACTACTTTGTCTATTCAGCTGACCAACTTTCAAACACTGTAAAGGTCACTGTATTTTAAAGATAAATTAAGCCAAAATAACTGTACATATATTGTAAATGAATTAAACATTTTCCATGCTTGTTCAATGACCAAAAAAATTAATGAACAGCATGCACCAGTGGAACGGTCATTATGACACCAACTTACAGACGGTAGGCAATTAACAATCCATCCATCTATCCATTTTCATCCGCTTATCCGGGATCGGGTCGCGGGGGCAGCAGCTCCCGCAGGGGACCCCAAACACCCTTTTCCAGAGCCACATTGACCAGCTCCGACTGGGGGATCCCGAGGCGTTCCCAGGCCAGGTTAGAGATATAATCTCGCCACCTAGTCCTGGGTCTTCCCTGAGGCCTCCTCCCAGCTGGACGTGCCTGGAATACCTCCCTAGGGATGCGCCCAGGGGCCATCCTTTCAGATGCCCAAACCACCTCAACTGGCTCCTTTCGACGCAAAGGAGCAGCGGCTCTACTCTGAGATCCTCACGGATGACTGAACTTCTCACCCTATCTCTAAGGGAGACGCCTGCCACCCTCCTGAGGAAACCCATTTCGGCCACTTGTACCCTGGATCTTGTTCTTTTGGTCATGACCCAGCCTTCATGATTTCTGCATGCACTGTTTCAATTGTGTTTGATTTCTGTGCTGCTTGCGACATATCTTAATAATCAACTCAACAAATCGCGTCGGCCTGACTGGCAATTTTCTATGGAGTATTTAAAATTTACTCTGGGGGTATGCTGAGGTGGTCCTCTCTAGCCCCCTCTAGCCCCCTCATCAGGCCTGCAAGCGTGTAAACAATGCTACTAATAACAGGGATGCAAACGCTGCACTTTTCGGCGTCAGTTTGGGTGACTTGTGTGAATCGTGCAGATTCGAAAAGTTTTTTATTTGGGGTGGGGGGAGGTGTCTGAGAGGGTCTGATTATAATTTCACCAACAGTAATTCTGGAGTGCCTCCACCAAACAAGTAAATAGGAAATAAGTAAATAGGAAATAAGCAAATGCGCGCAAGCGTGAACCACTAGTGTTTCTTGCTGCCTATCTTTTCTTTTACTGTCTATGCATGGTGTCTGCCAGACTGCCATTGCAAAAAAATCCTCCTTTATAGGTCCAGTTGACCTATATAAAACACTGAAAGTGTTAATTTAACACTGGACTTTTTGCTGTGCAGGGGTTGGTAGATATTTGCCGTGGGGCTTCGATTACCTCTCTCTTTTTTGACCATATATGTGTTTACATCCCTGTATTAAAAAACATTATTAATAAAATAGACTGATTAATGCATATAGCCTACTATTATTGTATTTTTTCAACACATTTATAGATCCATAGTGAGTGTGTTAGATGGCGGTCAGCATTCCTAAAGTTTGGAGAAGCAGAGTACCAACACGGAAGCTAAGCAATGTAACGATCTTACTTCGGTTCAGAAAGTCACACAATTACACAAACTGTTCAAGACAATGGAAAACCAGCGGCAACTCCCATGTTTTCTGAGGGAAATATTACTGTTTATGTCAAACAACAAGTCTTGTGGCTGTGGATGAAGGTAGTAGCAAAAACTCTTTTAGCCACCTAAAGATTTTTAGAATATTTTCACCACTTTGCCTTGCAATCAAACTGCCATTTCCGATGGGGAACTGAAGCCGTTATATGCTGTCTTCAAAGCCATCAGACTCCTTTGACAAAAACAGTAATTACCTCGCAGAACAGTAAGGTCTATGACACACAATTCTCAAAGAAGGCTGAATTGTGTCAGTCATGAAGGACCGGACGCCCAGGCCGACCCGGCAGCTCAGCTCAGCGGCATCTCTCCCCCTCCCACTGCTGGGCTACTCAGACAAACACATGACAGCCTGACTTGACTGACAGCTTTTGGAAGCAGCACCAGTAGCAGCACAAGAACCAGATATTAGATACGATACTGGTATTTCTTTCCTGTGCTATTTTTCCTAGCTTTTCTTAAATTTTGATTGGGTGGGCAAGATGCACAGTTGGGACCCCTACTCATTGCTATGTCCGTACTGTGAGATGCCTAAGACAGTGCTAGAGGGAAACAGGAAGGACAGCTGATCGTCCTCGCAGTGGCAGACCACGTGGAACAACACCTGCATAGGATTGGTACATCCAAACACCACACCTGCGGGACAGGTAAAGTACAGTGCATCCGGAAATTATTCACAGTGCTTCACTTTTTCCAAGTTATGTTACACACTTATTCAGAAATGAAATTATTTCCCCTTAAAATTCTACAAACAATTCCCCACAATGACAATGTGAAAGAAGTATGTTTGAAATCTTAGCAAATGTATTAAAAATAAAAAACACAAAAGTACATAAGTACTCACAGCCATTTGCCATGACACTCAACATTGAGCTCAGGTGCATCCTGTTTCCACTGGTCATCCTTGAGGAGACTCAGGGCGAAGACCCGATGGTCACTCTGAGAGAGCTCCAGCGTTTCTCTGTGGAGAGAGGAGAACCTTCCAGAAAAACAACCATCTCTGCAGCAATCCACAAATCAGGCCTGTATGGTAGAGTGGCCAGACAGAAGCCACTCCACAGGAAAAGGCACAAGAGCCAGTCTGCAGTTTGCCAAAAGTCACCTGGAGGACTCCCTGACCATGAGAAAGAAAATTCTCTGGTGTAATGTAACTAAGATTGAACTCTATTGCATGAATGGCAAGATTCATGTCTGGAGGAAATGAGGCAGCGCTCATCACCTGGCCAATACCATCCCTACAGTGAAGCACGGTGGTGGCAGCATTGATTTGGAGGTGGAGGGTCCGTGATGGTCTTGGCCGGTGTGTCACAGCATCATCAGACTGAGCTTGTTGTCATTGCATGCAATCTCAACGCTGTGCATTACAGGGAAGACATGTGGTAACCTACCTGCAGGCTTAGCCTGACATGACCCTCCAGCATGACAATGCCACCAAGCCATACTGCTCATTCTGGCATGGTTTCCTGCAAGACAGGAATGTCAGTGTTCTGCCATGGCCAGCGAAGAGCCCAGATCTCAATCCAAATGAGCACATCTGGGACCTGTTTGATCGGAGTGTCAGGGCCATTCAATCCAGAAATGTCCAGGAACTTGCAGGTGCCTTGGTGGAAGAGTGAGGTATCAAGAACTGGCATATTTGGTGCAGTGCATGAGGAGATGGATGGCAGTCTTTAATGCAGCTGTGGCCACATTAGATACTGTTACTTTTGTTTTTATTTCTAAATTATTCAACCCCCAATGCAAATCAGGGTTAGTCAAAATATACAGACTATCAGCTGTTTGCAATGAACAAATCAAACAAAAGCAATTATAATAGCTTAACACACCAAATGCTTCAAGTGATTTCCCCAAATCCAACTGAAAATGCAACTCGTATTGACTTCTACTGTCTCAGAATTATTTAACTCCCTGAATAGAATCCCTCACTACAGCATACATATGCAAAACAGGTGTTGTCTCAAGCACACCTGATGCAACTAATCAACAGCTTTATTAATTTGCATTAGGTGTGTTTAGCTGTAAGACATGAAATACCTGAACTGGCTAGGGGTTTGTTGAGTGTCATGTTTCTAACATGACATCAAATGTGACAAAGAGAAAAGATTGGTTAAAAAGTTAAGAGAAGAGTTAAGAGAAGAGATCATCGCCCTTCACAAACAAGGAACAGGATACAGTAAGATAGCGAAATCCCTTAATGTTCCCAGAGACACCATTGGAAGCATAGTTCCCAAGTTCAAGGTAAAGGGTTACACTAACTGAAAGGGGCAGAGAAAGGAAGCTCTCAACGGCTGCAACTAGATTTCTGAAACAGCAGGTTGTGGAAGTCCCTTGAGTGACTGCTAGAGTCCACCAAGGCTTGGTTGCAGAAGAAGTCCTGGAAGATACTAAAGTGGCCATCACAGTCACCAGAATTGAACCCCATAGAAAATCTCTGGTGGGATTTGAAGAAGGTGGTTACAGCATGAAGGCCATTGCTCATGAGAAATGGACTAAGATTCCTCAGCAATGCTGCCATACACTGGTTTCTGGCTAAGCATCTTGTTTGCAGCAGGTCATAACATCAAAAGTGTACTAAAGATGCTTGCCATGAAGGGGTTGATTCATTTTGAGAACGGAGTCATCATCATTAGTTGCATTTGCAGTTAAATTTGGGGAAATCACTTGATGCATTCGTTGTGTTGCGCTATATCAATTGCTTTTGTTTGATTTGTTCATTACAAACAGGTGACAGTTTGTACATTTTGGAAATAAACCTGATTTGCAAAGGGGGTTGAATAATTTTGATTGCAACTGTAACTAACTCATGTCATGACGACTGATCGTGTGCCTGAAAGCAAGGCTAAACCTTGTTGGCTAAGTGAGTCTGACATAAAACAAGTGACAGGCTGCCAGCAACAAGGTACTTTGCGCTACACAACGAAGAATCATTATTATGATCAGATAGTGTCTATAGCAGGCCTATTCAACTCAGGCTTCGAAAGCCAGTTGCACTCAGTTTTTATCGCAAACCTCTAATCTGGGACTTATTTAGACCTGGTACACCAGGTGAGTGCAATTAATGACGAGGTAGAACAGAAAACCAGCAGACCCTGAAGTTACTTAGAGGAAGATTTAAATACTCCTGAACTTTACTATCTTTAACTTTAAATACTCCTGGACTATACTATCTTTCATGCAGTGATCTCTAAATCTGGGCCTGGAGAGCTAACCTGACTGTTTTTACTCTAACCCTAATTTAGCACAAGTGATTTTAATAACTAGTAGGTTGATCACCTGAATGAGGCTGTATTTTATGCAGTTGGTGTGAAAACCAACAGGAATTGGGTTGAAGATCCCTGACTAGATAACATTTATTTCAATAGGAAATAACAATGGCAACCTTTTTAGGAATTGGCCTCTGTGGTTGATAGCTGACAATCCTCCCAGACTGCCTGTAAAGACAGATACTTTCCAGCATTAAATTCTTTATGTATATTTTTTGTTCTCATGAGGAATATGGAAACATGCTTTCTGGTTAGTTGAAATAACACACGACATGCTCTCATTAAACTGGTAAATCAATGAAGTCCAAACCGTTCTATTTATTAGAAGAGGTGGGATAAAACAATCTCTAACATTTCTGTGCACATTTTCCCAAAAACATCTTTTGGTTCTAAAGATTCACTTAAGATGCTTTTGGGAGTATTACTCTTGCAAGCACACTAAAAAAGTTAGATTGTTAAGATAATATTTACAACCCTTTATGTAAAACAGCATTACCATACACTGATCAGCCATAACATTAATGACCATGTGCCTGATATTGTGTAGGTCCCCCTTTTGCCGCCAAAACAGCCCTGACCCATCGAGGCATGGACTCCACCTGACCTCTGACAGTGTGCTGTGGTATCTGGCACCAAGACGTTAGCAGCAGATCCTTTAAGTCCTGTAAGTTGCGAGGTGGGGCCTCCATGGATCTGACTGGTTTGTCCAGCACATACCACAGATGCTTGACTAGATTGAGATCTGGGGAAATTGGAGGCCAAGTCAACACAATGAACTTGTTGTTGTGTTCCTCAAACCATTCCTAACCATTTTTGCTTTGTGACAGTGTGCATTATCATTCTGAAAGAGGCCAATGCCATCAGGGAATACCGCTTCCATGAAAAGGTGTATATGGTCTGCAACAATGCTTAGGTAGGTGGTACATGTCAAATTAACATCCACATAAATGGCAGGATCCAAGGTTTCCCAGTAGAACATTGCCCAAAGCACCACACTGCCTCTGCCGGCTTGTCTTCTTCCCACAGTGCATTGTGGTGCCATGTGTTCCCCAGGTAAGCCACGCACCTGGCTATCTACATACTGAATAAGAAAATGTGATTCATCAGACCAGGCCACCTTTTTCCATTGCTCCGCAGTCCAGTTCTGATGCTCATGTGCCCATTGTAGGTGCTTTACGCAGTGGACGGGTCAGCACGGGCACCCTGACTGGTCTGTGGCTACGCAACCCCATATGCAACAAACTGCAATGTACTGTGTTCTGACATCATTCTATCAGAAACATCATTCAGCAGTTTGAGCTACAGCAGCTTGTCTGTTGGATCAGACCACACGGGCCAGCCTTTGCTCCCCACGTGCATCAATGAGCCTTGGCCGCCCATGAACCTGTCGCCGGTTCACAGATTTTCCATCCTTGGAGAACTTTTGATTGGTACTGACCACTGCAGCCCGGGAACACTCCTTAAGAGCTGCAGTTTTGGAGCGGCTTTGACCCAGTCGTCTAGTCATCACAATTTGGCCCTTGTCAAAGTCACTAAAATCCTTATGCTTGCCCATTTGTCCTGCTTCTAAAATATCAACTTTGAGAACAAAATGTTAACTTGCTGCCTAGCATATCACACCCACTGTCAGGTGCCATTATAATGAGAATGTCAGTGTTATTCACTTTACCTGTCAGTTGTCATAATGTTATAGCTGATCGGTTACTAAGATATTATCACATTTTAAAATGCACACTAATTATTATGAAGAGTTTATATATGCCATAGAAAGCTTTTATAACTTGCAGTTTTGTCTAGTGCAGGGGTTTCCAAACCTTTCCTTGAGCCTCCCCAGACAGGCCATGTTTTTGTTTTTAACCTGACACGGCACACCGGATTCAATGAATCAAAGCCTTAATGTGCAGTTTACTAATTGTATTGGGTGTGGTAGTTTGTTTAAAACAAAAACTTGCCATGTCTACGAGGGCAAAGGAGAGGTTAGGGAACCCCTGGTCTAGTGCGACCACTCTGGTAACCAACAACTTACATGTAATGACTGCATTCGTCAGGAGGTAAAATGTCTCAAATGGCTTTTTAAATTAGGTTAAATATTCTCAATTTTACAATCAAACTGAAGTTAAAATGACAGCTTCACAATGTTACTCCATGTTTCTCACCTCCACTATTGTTGCAGTGTTCATCAAAACATTACAATCAGGTGAAAATACAAGCAAGACCCAAGACTCATGGCTGGCTACAGAAAAAATGTGGATACAGTTATATCTGCCAAAGGAGGTGTTACCAAGTAGTAAGTGAAAATCTTTTGGCAATCTTTTGCACACGCTATGTTCACGTTTGTTAAATATTTTGAATCCACAAAAAATGCAAATAAATAGTAATCCAGCCAAAAAACATGTACAGAAGGGTGTCATGTTTCACTTTTTATCCTGTCAACCTCAGGTCAACTTCAGTTCACCAAAAGATTCCTTGTAACACTTATTCCAGGGGTGCCCCAATTTTGTATTCAACTGTACTGCATTCATCAAAATTCTGGTCTAATGTTTCGAAAATCTTAACCTTGTACTCGGAGCAACTAGCCTTGCACTCTACTGAGTAGGGTGGTGTTTCTGTTGGTGTAACCTCAAATTTTGTTTCCCTGCAAATCTTTTACCACAGTGTTCACATGCAAACGGACGCTCTCCAGTGTGTACACTCTGGTGTGTCTTCAGATGTCCAGACTGGGTGAATCTCTTCCCGCACTGGGCACAACTGTACGGTCTCTCTCCCGTGTGGACACGCAGGTGTGTCTCGAGACTTCGCGATGACGTGAAACACTTGTTACAAAAGGTGCAAACAAAACGCTTGTTGTCTCTGCTGTCGTACTTGGCTGTGGTGTTGAGTCCGGCAGGGGTCATCTGAAAGTGGGGAGGGTTCAAGTCCGTACCTTTGTCCAGCAGCAAGTCCCTGCGATCAGGTTTTATGTACTGCCCGTGTTGCATGGAAACCATTCCCGGCATACCCTGGTTGCTCCACGAAGAACACATATCCAGTTCCACGTTGAAAGGTAGGGAGCTAACCATCGAAACACCTCTTTTCATTTCAAAATTCCCAGCGAGGGAATTCTGACCACAGTCCGTTTCGTAGGGAAAGCGTTTACCTTCCGGGAGCGTAGCTGGGGTGTCAGCGTCAGTTTCTGAATGAAAATCATAAACGGGTTCCCCTGACTCCATCTCGTTGTCGCCCCCCGGTTGACTGGAGGATCCGGGCTCGCTGGGCGCCTCATGCAGCATGTAGTCTAGGCCCAGGGGGTTCCGTCGGCCTCCCGTGAACTCTGAGCGCAGGGGTGTCTTCAGAGAGCTCTCACTCCTCTGCTCAGACTGGAGACTGCTGTCCTCATCCCGGTCCCAGTCTCTCAGTCTGGTCTGCAGGGCAGACGAGCTCATTCTGGATGAGTCCTCTTCATAGTCATCCACTTTAACGGACGTAGCATCATTACCTTAGGGAAGAGATTTTAGCAAATAGGTCATTAAACACTGAAAATAATTATTGACTAGATTATTATTCTGTGAGGAGAGAGGTAGGACATGTCCCTGGGAACATACTGCTCCACACAATCAATGCAGACCATTAAGTTTTTCAACGGTTTAAAACGTGTTAGAATGAGGTTGTAGCTCATCCATTAGCTACATATCACCTCCATTCACAATGCTTACAACAAATGATTCAGTGTTGTTGTGTGGTGCAATACTGACAATATTACACTGTGTGGAGATTGTGTGTACACTGCAAGACATCTCCTAAATGTCATTACCACTTCAGGAAATGAAGGCAGTTGAGAGGACAATATAGCATGTACACTGTTCACTTACCCTCTTCACTGATTAGCAGAATATCCGGTGTGTCATTACAACTATCCAGGTCCCCGCTAGTCTCCTTCTTGATCAGGACTATTTCAGGTCTGCTCTCATTCTCCTCAGGTAGCTGCAAAATCATAGATATATATTACTAGATAGATATATACCACTTAATGACATTATCCTATGTGCAAAATGACCTGGTGCAACTCCAAATGAATGCCAATGTTTTTGGAATGGGATGTCCATCAACCGCATATGGGTGTGATGGTTAGGTGTCCACATACCTTTGGGTATGTATCGTGTAAAACATTAAATTACCAAACAGGCCACTCAGCAATAAACTATTCACCAGGAGAGACTTACATCTTAGTATGACATAAGGAAATAAATACTTAAGTATTTGTATTTGAAACTATTACATAGATTATTTTCCCCTTGTCTGATGAAAATATTAGCATTCCTTAAATACTGGGAACAAGCTTAACGTACAATAGAAAATGAGAATAAAGCAGTTTATAATCTGTAATAAAGCTTGAAAGACTATTCACTATTACCTCCTTGTTTTCAGAATTTTCTGTGGGTTCCTGAACAGCTGTGACCGTTGCACTTAGATTGTAATTTGATTGCTTGGTACAAGCAACCTTTCCAGATAACAAGGAACGTTCTAGGACAGAGTGAGAAGTAGAACTTATAAACAATATTTTAATTAGGGTCATGATTGCTGTTAATATACTACAAACCCATTTGTGATTTGCATACAATTTTGACTACTTGTGGCATACGGGAATCCAACCCAAAATCCTAGGGTTGCGAGCTCCATGCCCTACCAATACCAAATAAGCCGTACAGGACAAACTCCATGCCCTACCAATACCAAATAAGCCGTACAGGACAAACCACTGAAAAAGCAACCACGTACACAAGCAACCACATCCACTCACGTACCAACACTGATAGAATCGCACAATAACAATGCATTGTTATCTTGGTCTGTTTCAGACATTTTTCCTCTCTGCCCACGCGCAATGATGGTCTCGATCAACTCGAGTTTCCGTCTCAATGCCTCATTCTCTTTGTGGCTTCGAGATATTTCCAACTGTAAAACAGCGTAACTATCATCTACGAGCTCGCAGATTTCTGCTACCGCGGCTTTGGTCAATGAGTCCATGATGGACGACAGCCGCGTATGAAAAGCCCTGTAGTTTGTCATTGTGTTCCGTAGAATTGAACGCAAAGTTTGCGTCTTCTACCGCAGAAATATTGTGTAAACAGCCTCCCCGAAATGAATAAAATTGTATCTATTTCCCTATGTTCCGCTGATCAGAAAACCGATATAGCCAGCCAGCTAGCTAACTTAGACTTAGCTATCTAGCAGGTAGTTCTAGCACCCGCTACCAAATGGCAACAATGAAAATACAGTATCCGGATGGCCCGCCCCCTTCCCGGAATCTTCTGTGGTCTTCTTATTCTTTGGGTTAATGGCGGATCGCAACAAACTTAAGGTGCATCTACTGCCACCAACTGTACCGGAGTGTGAGGCCGGTCACGGCCCACCCAATTCAACACCACCCACCACACCCCACCACCCTAGAAATTAAAATACAGCCCACTACCCACCCCACTACTTACCCTCCCCCTTCCCCTTCCCTTTCATCAGCTCGTGAACCATCTCCTCCGTGACGTCAGTACACCCATAAACTCCCTAGCAGCACCCACCACAACATCTATCCTAGCATTCCTTCCCTTAACCTGACTACAAACATTCACCACACTACACAGAAACGCCAAAAACTCAACCCTGCCCACCACCAATGAATCCTTACCAACCACACACTCATGCTTACACATCTCAGACAACACCACACTTTGAACACCCATACCGTCCACCAACACCGGGCCCATAACCTGCTCCTTCTCCACCTGCACACCTACCCCAAGTCCCCCTACTTCTTCTGTGGTCAATTGACTTTCCAGAACTACAAAAAAAAATTCCACCCTCCGAGTCCACCAAACAAACATGAAAATTGTAGGTATTAATTCTGAGTATTACAAGTGGCAGTTCTCTTCAAATATATAAAAAATAATAAACACAGAAAGTTGGTACTTTAGGAGAGTAGGGGAGCTTTGAAACCGTAAAAAATCCATTATTGTGCCTCAAAGTACAAAAGAAGTTTGCTTTATGTTTTTTTAATGTTGTTTTTCTTTATGGGTGTGTTGTATGTTAAATGTTTGCTCTACCTACATGCTTATATGATAATGCTTACTGTAACTATTGAGCGGGATATAATAATATTAATAATTATTGATTTAACTTACACAGCTTATATAGATATAGAGGTGAGTAGTAATATATATTTATGCTAATTTAGAAGACCTTGAGTGTAAGCCTTCCTCACCTTATTCAGCTCGTGCCATATTGAATTCCAGAACGAGGCTAGGTTGGGAACTTTAAAAGCCAGCTAAGGTTAGACCAGTGGAAGTGTCATTTGTGTGGCGGCACTTTTGATCCAACCAAAATACAGATAAATGAAATCAGGCTATTTTAAAATGAAAATAATGTGCTATGAAGTTATTAGTCTAATAGTTGAACTGACATTGACATTAACAATGTGATTATGAACAAAAGGGTTTGATTTCCATTGACCTTATGTTACGTTCGTACTGCTCCCCAGGAGGGGAGTGGGATGTCACCAACACTGTCCAAGGCCACACTGCGGCCAGCAAAGGAGGTATGGGGTCGTAGGTGCAAGCAAGGACACAGAAACAAAGTACCTTTTCACAAAGGGCTTTATTGCCAAGGTAAAATAATAATATTTCGTTTAAATAATAAGTTTGGGAGGAGAGG
>JACXGM010030584.1:0-13241 GCA_016801145.1 Umbra pygmaea
AACAGAGCTACGTTTTGAAATGGCCTGAAATTCTCCTTTAACTCCTCTAATATTTCCTCATTTATGTCATCAACACACATGATTCATGAAAATGTTGTCTAAAACACAACAAATCACAAAGAATGCTGCAACATTTTGAGCACTGTAAAGTGCCTCCTGTCCTATCCAAACACCTGAAGCATATTTTCAGTATGCCGAATGTTCGTTCAATTACACTGCATGTTTTTTATTTACTTATAAAATGAGGCATTAAAAAGTTTGTAAGTACACCAGAAGTATATTTCAATAAGACTTGCCTGATGGCTGCTACTCTCGGCTGCTAGGCAATACAAGTTGTGCTCTGTGCGTGATCATGCGGGATATCGCGGGATCGCAGTAGCAGCCGAGAGTTGCAGCCATCAGGCAAGTGTTATTTAAATATACTTAGGGTTTTTTTGGCTGGAGGTCAAGGTGCAAAGGACCCTAGGATTATATTACTCAGAACCATCACTTTAACCACTCTGAAACCGTGCTGTTAAGGCGATCTAAAAAATATTAAGAATACATTCAGTATTTACTGAAATGCTACATCATGATGCTTCCAAATGAAATACATTAGTTTCAAAACGTGCTGAAAGACACAAAAAATATCCTTCTACCCCTACTGGACGCATCAGGAGCAAGGGATCTAAAACTGCCTGGGCCATAAAACTGCTGCCTGGGCCGTGTAACTACAGGCTCCAGGTCTGCAGCCTCCCCAAATAGTTGTCAACACTGTACTGCATGAAAATGGATTCAGCCTTTACGTTCCTGTAAACCTAAAGCTCCAAACTAAGAAAGTTAGTAATTATTTCACCCACATATTTTTTTACAAATTTCATTCAGGTGTTCAGCCATTGAATTGATCAGATTGAACAGTAACTCTTCATCTAACTACCTCACCAACAAACTCTTTGTCAAACTACCTCACCAACAGGATCCGTCAGTTAACATGATTTGTACAAGTAGTTTAAAATTTCATAGGTTTTCTTGTGGAAGTAATGTTAAACTATAACTAGAAAAGCACTTCTATTACACCATATTAAAAAATTCTGTTGTCTGTAAGTAATACACAGCCTGAAAAAATAGCTTTCAAATCAGATTGCGTTCAAACAAATCCCATGAAATTATATTTAATGTTTTTCCACTGGTAGCCTACTCCCCCTGACAAAAGATTTCAGTTACAAGTGTGTCAATCTGTCTGGTTGAGCCAGGGTGCCATCGTGTGGCTGACACTGGACTCAGGTGCTTTATAGTCACAATATTAATAATATATAGCACAGTGTCATTGTTCATGTTTGTTTGCTGCCTATTATGCTACATTTCTTGTTTTCATTTATTACTACCTGTAAAGTTTAACTATTTCAACTTCGCATTTTAGCATCTTATCCATTTCAACATTCCCCAGACCTCCTGCATGAGGCAGCGTCAATTGGCATAGCACTGCCCAGAATTTGGGTTAGATAAGTCAGATTATGTATCCTGCCATGTTGCTCTCCATCAACTCCATTCGTTCAGATCGGGTGCCTGTGGGTTAAATCGTGGAAGAATAGTCACTGAACGTAATCATCCTGTGCATGATCCGACTAAAGGCTTCAGTGTTTGGCTTGTAGTGCGAAAATAATTGGCGGCTGGGTGACATGTGGTTGGATGAATCATGCCACAGATCTGTCCAATGAGTTGTGGAGCTGCCAATAAGGCAGGATTAGAGGGAATTGGGCGGGGAGGAAAATGGTGAAAGAAATCACAAAAAAAGTATTCGCTTTTAAGGTTAAAGTTGCCAATTGGATCAGCCAATGTCTACTAACTTAGTTTCTTTCTGTTTCAACCAGGCAATATTTAAACAGCTGAGAGGAAAAAAAATCTTATTTCCTACCTGCTTTAGGATATGTGGCAATGAGTATGTCAGAGGGATCTGGGCGGAAAGCACAGATAGAGTCCCAGTTGTCAGCAATGTAGCACCTGAGAGGGACCCCTCTGACTTTGATCAGGGGAAAGCGATACATAGTTTCAGTTATCTCCTTGACGGACTCAGTATATGACATTTCTCCCCCCGCCATGCCTTTTACAAGGAGGCAGGACTGCAAGCAGACCACAAGCAGACCACAAGCAGACCACAAGGACACCACAGAGAGCCCAAAAACATAAAGGGAATTTAAGTCTGTTCTTCTGCTGGTCTTCTTGGAGTAGTTGTTCTCCTTCTATCAGTTTGCACTTGAACTTTGTTGACTAGCCTGTATCAATCTAGCTTTGAACATGTATCTATCTGCAAAATCGGTGAAAAGCGTGGACATATATGTTACAGTGAATAGC
The DNA here is from genome assembly GCA_016801145.1 of Umbra pygmaea. Classification (NCBI taxonomy): domain Eukaryota; kingdom Metazoa; phylum Chordata; class Actinopteri; order Esociformes; family Umbridae; genus Umbra; species Umbra pygmaea. The sequence continues at coordinate 2,332 of JACXGM010030584.1, forward strand.
TCAGTGTCTGCTATTAGAATAGTTTTGATCAACCTTTTCCTTGTCTTATACTCTCTGGGTTAATTTGTCACTGATCTCACAGCAAGTTTTACCAGTCAGTCAATCTTTGCCCTTCTTATATGATACTGATATCATGAACCCCTCAATCCTTGTTTGTTTCAGTTTGTCAAAAATGTTTTATATCCGCTCCTAAGTAACTACAACCTTCTCTTAAAGTGGGAAACAAACAGAAAAGTTTGCCAAATATCTTTTTGGAGAGTGTTAAAGAGTGTTACGATTAATCTAAGAAATAAACAGCATTTCACTTGACATGAGCACACACAGACTCCTTGAAAACTTGCCAAACAAGTGTTGTGGAAACACTGTGCAGCACTGTTTATCTTGCTCTTATCAGACATTAAGTTAACTTTGGACCTATGTCCAAATTCAACAGGCATCAGGCAGTTTGGAATAAGGAACAGGCAGTTCAATATTGTAACCACTCACAGCAATATAAACAAGTATTCACAAGTTAATGGTTATAAATGCCGTAAAACCAGCAAGTAAAATCTATGTTGGTGAATATTTTTTACTTTCTCTCCCAATTCCCATTAACCCTGCTTTGTCGGCAGCTCAGCAGCTCCTTGCATGGATCTGTGGGATGGCAAGGGGCATGCACATTATTCATCCAACCACATGTCGCCAAACCTATGATTCTTTTCACACTGCTCATCCAACACCGAAGCCTTTAGTCAGATCAAGCACGGGATGATTATGTTTTCCAATTATACCTCCACGACTGATTTGCAAATAGGAGAGCATCGTGGCAGGATAGATAATCTGAGTAATCTAACACAAATCTCAGGGAGCGCAACACCAATTTGCACTGCCTTGTAAAGGAGGTTTGGGGAAAGTCACATAACCCATAGAATATCATGATGTAGACCAGGCGTGTGCAATTATCTTTGCTTGAGGGCCACATTGAGCTTTTGAAACGAAATGAAGGGCCGCATTTTATAGCGATGCTATAGCATGGAAAAATAGGAAATGTTATTTCTTTAAATTAACCCCGCCCCCTACACAGTTACATGCATATTCTACAGAAAATAAATGTTTTGTTTTGTAACACCATTTCTTTGTTTGACTGTAGTTTAACTTGTGTTTTAAGTTTACCAAAATATAGTCAGTGAAAAGTACCCAATTTTGAGACGCAATATCTCCGTCTGTCATTAATCCACATGACCAAACCACTCCTCATTATTTGCATTGGCATTATTTTATCAGTGGAACCCCCTCCTTCCAACCATATTGGTACCAGTTTGGTATTGTGCAGGATGATGTCCTACATCATTGCAGCGTTGATATTTCATCATTTTCACGTCCTACTTCCTGTCTGTAATGTGTTTAGTAAAAAAAGTAAAAAAAACATGACCGACTTCAAGGCACGATAGCTCCGGCTGTGATAAACCCACATGGACGAGCCAACACTCATTCATTTTGGTTAGCATGTACGGCATGTACGGTTTGCGATACATTTGCAGACTGTGGAGTGTAAAAACGCCTCGCGGGCCAAATCAAAGTACCCGGCGGGATGCATCTGGCCGTAGTTTGCCCACACCTGATATAGACTGTCCTACAATGCAGCGACTTAGCCCACCACACCACACAACCCCCCCAAACGTTTTATGGTTTTACCTCAGACATCAAACATGTTAAAATGCTGCTGACTAAATAGAAGACACACATGTCCGAGGTGTGGGTGTGAACAAGAGGGAAGTCTACTGGTCAATGGAAGTTTAACATGGCACAGCTGCAGCAAACGCATCTGCTCTGGAGTCTTAATTAGATAATTATTTAGTTTCACTAGTCTTTCTGTCCACAGTCAGTGGACCAGATTAACGAGCCAATGAAGACGAGCGCTGAACTGGCAATAACACGAACACTTGGTCACCTGGCTTAAAGTCACGGCTCACTGCCGACGGTGATAGCGACGCTTCATGTGTTTTTGAGTAGTGGAGAGACTCTTGGGCTATGGCACACGCGTCATGGAGTCGATTACACATGTGATGGACATACTCAAATACATTTTTCAAAACACTGGTAGGTGTATCCGCTGACATGATGTTCTACTTCATTATCCTTAACAGACCCCGCGGGGTTTGACCAAAAACTTTGGGTTGAAACCCAATGACTCCTGCACCCCCCATCCCAGTCAGTCTGGGTGTTCATGCAATATTTGCATAGCATGGCCTTGAGCGTCTGGTGGTATTGTTCCAACGTCGCTTGTCTTTCCTGGTGATACAGACTGGAGACTTGATGATGAATAGAAAGATTCCTTAAGACGTGATGTTTAAACAGTTTGAACATAAAATTACTACCATGGTCCGATTGAACCTTGGACCTACACAATCAATAATGTCCCGCTCAAATGGTTCTCCTACTACATGAATTGGACATAGAGGAGCTTGGGAAATGACCTGATTTGCCTTACCTACTACCTGACACACATGACACGTCTTGCAATATTGTACCACATCAGACTTTGATCTTGAAGAATGCGATTATAGGTTTTAATTATTCTTAGGTGGCCAGACAAACACTAGTCATGGGCCACTGACAGGACCTGCTGCCGGAACGATGTGGGCCCCACAACCTGTGAAATAACGCCCCATTCACCATCTGCCTCATGCACTGTCCACATGAGCACTCCATTTTCTAAATAGCAGGCGGTTTATAATTGGCACATTTCAATTTTCAGCCATGTTCATTACGGTGAAATTACCACCCCGCCCCTTTTTTTTACACTACTTATTTCATTCAATGTTGTATATAGCCTACTTATGAATCCGGCATTGTGATCATTATGAATATACAAAAAAGTACTAATTACAGAAGCGATAAAGGTTAAATAGGGCAATTAATGTCTGTTGGAAGCGTGGCTTTGCAGTTAATTAATTAATTACAAATCTGTCATTTCCAAATTGGTAACATCTTGGATATACTGTATATTTTGTATCATTTTTGCAGCCTTGTTAATGTCAATCATGAACATGAAAATCCCTGTTCTGACTGGTAATGAAAGATCTCTGAAAGAACTCAATGACAAAGTTCAAATTCTCCTCGGATTTCAAAGCTGCGCTGACAGATTTTAAAAAATATTTTGTACTTCTTGCGAGTGCTGCGCTTGCAGTTTGTGCTGACGTTGAGGCTGCTGGTAGTAATACTACGCAATCGGGTTTTGTTCATTTGTTCATTCATTTTCTTTCATACGGAGAAAGACAAAACATCACGCCAACGTCAGACACACACCCGTCTACTCACCAATTAAAAGGAAGAAGCAACGCAAGTATGTGTTGACGACAGGCCGTAGGTATGTCATGGAAAGTTCTTTGGTCTGCTAGCAAAATCACTATGTGAAACCAAAAAGAACGGGATCAAATGTTAAACCCGAACGTTGATTCGGACCTTGGTCCGGACTTTTATCTGTGAAAACGACCTTAGAAGTGAATTGCATACCCAATGTTTTTGTGTTCATGCCTAAAAATTCGATGAGTGGGTGCTTTATAGTAGTTTTGTTCAGTCAAATTAACAAATTTAAGTGTTTATTTCCTCTTTCTCAGAACTAGATCTTTCCCCCTTAATCCACACGCCACTTTGCACAACCAAAAGGCTGAGTACAAGTACGTGATGATATTTGTGACATTTCATTTTGTCTTGTTAAATATTGCTTGCATTTAAGATGCAATTCCATTGTGTACGCTTCTTCAGCGCATGGATCAAAGCTATAGAAGTGTGCAGTACAGTCCCTTAGCCTTGCACATTTTAATTATTGCTTAATTACTGAATATGCCATACTCTGTAGTGAAATTAAAGCTGTTATGTTTGCTCCCCAGCTGCATTTACACCACGGCAGCACAAGGGTGAAGGCTCTTGAGGTATGTAATATGTTGCCTTAATAAAAACTAAATTTCACATTGAATGTATTGGACTGAGTAAATGTATACAATAACTTCAAACCTCTTTTACATATTAGTGATTATTAATAGGAGAAACTCATCGCTCAATCAATGTTCTGCGGACTCCTCTGGCTTTTTGTTTTCAGCTATGAAGGTATATACAGGTCCTTCTCAAGAAATTAGCATATTGTGATAAAGTTAATTATTTTCCATAATGTAATGATAAAAATTAAACTTTCATATATTTTAGATTCATTGCACACCAACTGAAATATTTCAGATCATTTATTGTTTTAATACTGATGATTTTGGCATACAGCTCATGAAAACCCAAAGTTCCTTGTCTTGTTGTCGAGTGTTATAGTAGTAGTATTGAAGATAATGCCTTATTATTTTTTTTATATAGGTTTCTAGAGACTCTAATATAAAAACAAGCCCTGATGCGTGAAAAACAATCCCTGAAGGATTGTGATGCACGAGCAGGTGAGAACATCGACTCCTTCTTTTTTATTTGTATTCTGTGATGCAGGACCAGAATTGGCATATTGCTTTCATTTTGTAGCTTTGGATGACAACTGCTCACGTCAAGAGCAGGTGAAGAAAATTGAGAAAATGTTGAAGACATTTGCTTGCACTGGGCAATCGTGTACAATTTGGTAACAACATCTATGGGTGTCGGTTAAATTCCCACTGGGGCCACCTGTACATCTACTAACGTAAATGTCATAGTTTAGTAGTTGAGGTACAGGGACTGATTGCTTTGTTTCTTATTTTGGGAACCCCTCTAGAGGATATCATGGATAATTTGGTGGTGATGTGCGTAGCATGGACAACAAAATGTCTGTTGTAGGTACCCTGCCAGGGGATTTGTTACTCCCCCTGGACACCCAGGAAGATTTGACTTTTAAAACAGTTTGAGGCAGAAGCTCCAGGGGGTATTCCAGAAAGCAGGTTGACATAACCCGGTAAGTTTCAGGGTAAGTAAGCGAATAACCTCAGCTTTCGGTTCCAAAAACAGAGGTAACTTTCAGGGTATGTAAGTTGCCATAGCAACTTTGTGCATAATTGCCCTTCGTGTTTTTGCGACGTGTAGTTTTTTCTATTGCATAGGCGATGCAGAGCATGTGAAATGCAACTGTGTGTAGGGCTGTTCGTACAGTAGCCTATGTCTTGCACTCCAACGGTTCCTATACACTTGTGCAGTTCTCTGGCCATACACCAGTGACAGTTATTAAAGAGGAATTCCACAGAGTGGCAGGTTTGTCATTTCTATGATTTTTAATGAGAGACAATTATAGTTACATGTCACTATGTAATCTATCCATATACTGTGTAACGCCACAGTTATTCAGAAATGTTTGTCATTGTATAACTTTTAATTTCAGAGTTCCCAAATGTGATTGGGTGCATTGATGTAATCCACATTTTCATTAAAGCTCCTTGAGTCAATCCATAGCATCAATGTGCAGGTAACAATAGATTTTTGGGTGCTAAATCATTGGGTGTTTAAACCTAAATCCCTCTCATTACCGGTCCCCACTAACTAGGTAATAATGCAACCCACCTCATCAGTAATGTTGAAGTCAAATGGACAGGGTCTGTACATGACGGCAGAATGTTGTGCACAAATTTCAACAGGGTATGTTTTGCCTTACAGATTGTTTTGTTATTATTATAATTTTATTTCTGTTATACACCTTAACTACCATTATAGGACAGTTCAGTGGTTACTTGCTTGGGGACAGAGGGTACCCTTGTCTGCCCTATATAATGACACCCTACCCTGATCCTGGACCACAGGCACAATTAATCTTGGCCCACAGCAGAATATGGGTCAAGGTGGAGATGACCCTAGGCCAGGTTTCAGTGCCCTTGTTGGCTCAGGGTTAGTCCAGAGACGGCATGTGACATCACAGTTGCTTGTGTTGTTCTTCACAACATTGCCCCTATGAGAAGTGAGAGACCCAACCTTCTCTTGATGAAGATGGACAAGAGGAACCCCAAGTAAACCCAGTAGACCAAAGAGATGTCAGGGTGTTACCATACATGATTTGTCAAAATCACTTTAATTAAAATCAGTTAACAGTCAAGTTTTCATAATTGACATTTGAATGTATTGCTTCATACACCACTCAACCACAATGTCACATTAATGTTCAAATACTGTTTCCCACATTAAGCTGGTGCTCTAGCAATTGAATTTCAAGTATAGCCTTTTGTATGTTTTACATATGCTTTACAGTCATTGTTTGACTTGTGCATTATGCATGCTCATTTTATTTTTACTGCATATGCTTCAAATTTAGGAGAAAAGGGTCAACATACAAAAGTGCATTCCAAAAATGCATTCCTATGCCTTTAGAAATGGTGGAAGTGGATTTTATTTATTCGAAACATTGATAAAAAGTGACAACATCAATAAATCATAAGTTTCAATATAATACACCTACATTTTACTAAGCCACTTGTGTTGGTAGCTTTGTCTGATGAACTGCCCCCTGGAATCCCATCGACCACAGGTTGACCTTTATTAAGGGACAGTGCCAACTCAGCCGGGGTGAGGGAAAGTGGAGGTGGACCCCCGCCTGTTTTACGGGCCTTCTTTCTATTGGATACATAGAAATGTAATTCCATTAAAATACTGAATTACATGGCTTCAGTAACAGTTTAGTAAGTTAAGAAAATATTAACCTGTTGGAGAATGTTGTTTCATTTCGACTTGGCTCACAGTTCTTTTTATCAGGGATTACACCTGATAAAACGAGAAGTCAATAGTCTATATTACTATCCAAATATGTACATTACTACAGTAATATTGAGAAACTTATGGAGGGCAAAAAGTAAATTCATGTCTTTTTAAAACATGCCCAAAATATTTTTGCATTACAGTGAAAGGGAAAAAATAGCCCATTTATAATTTCATAAACTCACATATTCACTCTGTCTGTTATTTTTGCCAAGCAAACTCTTTTGCAGATTTTTTAGTAATAATGGTCTTATAGTCTTCATAAACAAGCACTAAAACCTCCAACTCAGTTTCAATGAAATGCGTAACTCACTTTTTTCTTCCTGGATTTCCATGGGAACACCTGAAATCGGTAATCCATTGAATATGTCTTTACCTACTTGCCATGCGCGCGCAGTAACTCTGGGTTACCAATAGGAGGTTGATTGAACTAACTCCTCGCAGGCGTTTTGGAACCGACATACCCAGAGTAAGCAATTTTTGGGTTGATCAACCGAGAGTTCAGGGTATATGTGACAGTAAGTTAACCTTGCTTTCTGGAATACCCCCTGGAACAATTTGTAAGTGTGCCGATTTCGTTTATAACGGCATAGGGTAATCTTAAATGTAAAATTAAGGTTGTACATTGTAGTGCTGGGCGGTATGAACAAAAATGTTTATCAGTATTTTTCAAAATTCTACCGGTTTCACAGTATTTATTTTTTCAGGTGTTCCCAGCATTTTCTGCTGGTTGAGAGAGGATTATTATTGCAGTAGACTTAGGATGGTCTATTATTTTACATGATGAGTGAATATTGTAGAATAATTCCAACCTACTAGTAATACAGGTTTGCATGGCCCAACAAAATGATGCTGTTTACAGGAATCAGAATGAGCCGACCTTAACGTCACACATTGTTGATATTTCAAGACGTGCTCGCGGCTAGGTGGTGGAGCGAATCGCTTGTGTTGCCTCCTCCAATGACAACTTTAGCCCGACAACACTTGTATAATGGTTGTTTGGTCGACATCAGATTTTTAAAAATCAAATAACCTCCAAACAACAGACACACCTCCTCTTTTTGGCACAAGTTCTTCTGTGCCATCATGTTTACCGTAGCGTAACACCAGAGCACTACTCATACGCAGCCAACACCATGTCTTGAGACGCCTTAAGACATGTTAATTGTGACGGTTTACTCTTAGGGCAGGAAAATAGCAACCAAGGTATAGTTCTTCAAGAACTTTTAAAGGGATACTTTACCCTACAGCTATCTGGAGGTGGTAGTAGCTCCCCCCAGACATTTGTAGAACAGTGAGATATGTTTCACCCATGTCTGGCTAGTGTAAGAGCAAGATTAAAAATTTCGCGGGGAATTTTCACACGCTGACGTCACAGTGGAAATCCAATGGACCTTGGAGATAGGAAAAATGAATATAGGCGTGTATTCGGTCGTGAAAATAAGCATCCCTGTTAGACTGATCTGGCTTTCAAACCTACTCATTAAAGCCTCAGTTGTCCTTGATTTTTTAAGCTATAGCTTGTCTTTCTGTGACGTTTCGATCAGCCGTTTTAATGCTAAACAGAAGAGGTGGTAGGATTTTTTCAGTATGTAGAGAACTACAACGCTGACTTCCTTGTTACAAGCCCCGCCCACCCGGGAGGTCCTCTGGATTCTGTGAAACAGTTCGTAACCACAGTCGCTGGTAACACAATTGCTACTAACCTAGGATTTGCAGATGAGGAATTTGCTTTTACATTCTGAGTGACATCCAACCAACATGTTTGTGCCCGAGTACACTGAAGAACATTTACAACAAATGGAGTTTGATATCCAGATTCAACAAGGCAGCATGTTCTACAGATAGCTAATCCAGTTGAAACGCGGTTAAATTCTAATTGCCTAAGTGCTTCTGTGGGAATATGTCTATCAATGTCTACTGAAGAAAAAAAAGCACTTGCTATCATGAATGGGATTGTGGAATAGCTTTACTTGTAAGGCTTAAACAAAAATGACTGACGACCGCATATGCGTCACTGAATCACTGAAGTTTTCCAGCACGCATGGAAAGAGACGTACCAGAGGACAATTAACAGATGAGTACATTTATTAAACCTATTTTCTGTAATGGAGCACACATCGTGTCTGTGTGGTAATGTTATTGTCTGTATGTGTAGTGTGCCAGCTGTATTTAGTAGCTAGCTGACTGTGTAAATTACTGTATCTTACTATATATAGGCTACTCTTTCTAGATAAAGAAAAATGGTGGGATCACATCGCTTTTCAGCCGCTTTCGGGCTGTAGTGCCGGTTAATTCAGCACGTAGATCCCTTTCGTAATCTTCCGACCTAAAATGCCGACTGCAGACCCTAACTTTTTATAGCCTATTCTAAAGTGTGAAAGATTACTCCTTCTTTTTGGGCTTGCTTGTAATTTTTTAAACCAGGTACAGAACACCAAACGGGCATGATGAATAGAAATTGGACTACAATTTCAAAAACAAATATGTATAACTTTCTAGCGTCAAGCTCTACTGTTGAATTGCCCATGTTCTGTTACGGTGTGTTAAAACGGGGACGGGCACTAAATTCGCTTGGAATTCTGGGAGTTGTGGTAACTCAAGTTTAGACGGATACAGAAGCACCCCAGTGGATGCGAAAGGAACTGAAATATACTATCAGCTTTTCTCTGATATATTGAACAACAACAGACGTGTATATGACAAATCATCTATGGTAACATTTGTAAATGGTATACTATGAAACTGATTTACTGTGGAACACTCCATTAATATAGAGAAGAAGAACAGAACCTGGATTGGCCTATACATATTAGGATTACAAAAGGACTAAACAAACATAAATATAGAAGACTAAAACAGGGAAAAGCAAAACATTAATAAAGACAAGAGTCCAGGTATAATTAAAAAAACATGAATATACAAGACTAAAACAGGGAAACGCAAAACATTTATAAAGACAAGAGTCCAGGTATAATTAAACAAACATTAATAAAGAGTCCAGGTATAATTAAACATACATTAATAAAGAGTCCAGGTATAATTAAACAAACAGTAATAAAGAGTCCAGGTATAATTAAACATACATTAATAAAGAGTCCAGGTATAATTAAACAAACATTAATAAAGAGTCCAGGTATAATTAAACAAACATTAATAAAGAGTCCAGGTATAATTAAACAAACATAAATAAAGAGTCCAGGTATAATTAAAAAAACATAAATAAAGAGTCTAGGTATAATCCCTGCCAGGGCAAGAAGGGGATCGTTACATTAATCAAGACATTTTAAGACATCTTGAGACGCGTCTTTAATGTGTCTCTAAGACGTGTCTATAGACAGCCTCAAGGCATCTTAAGACGTCTTAGAAAACACAAAACGTTTTAAGACAGTAAATAATGTTTCAGTTTTTTTTTTCATTCATTCCATGTTTGTGTTGCAGTAGAGTGGCAATCAGTTACTAGTACTACCCATTCTAGAACAAACATTACAAAACACATTTTATTTTTCTCAATTGAACAATTTTATTTATAGAAATATAATGAAGAAACTTATTAAATATTATGATACTCTGAATCAGTGTGGAGGATCAAGACCAATAAAAACATACAGTACACTACTTTAAATCATATATAAGGTATCACAGTGGCGGCTGGTGACTAAAATATTTGGGGAGGACAGGTGGAAAATCCGCCCAGTGTGCCATTTTATTTAACACTATTTAGCTATTTATGTCTATATCTACTGTTATTGTTTAAATTTACACAACACATTCTGATTCAAAAAGGACAAAATTAGGATAAAAATTGCTTATACAGACACCCGGCCTGAAACCCAATAGAGCAAATAACAATAGGTTGATGCACAGTGGCTAGGAAAATCTCCCTAGTAGGGTACAACCCTAAGAAGAAACCTAGAGAGGAGCCAGACCATCAGGAGTGGTCAGTCCTCTTTTGGCTGTGCCGGTCGATATTATAAGAATACATTTGTTTGTCTAAGTAATGATCATATTGTGTCACTAAATACAGGTACGCTATTTCCAAAGCCTTTTGGCAGCATTGTCATCAACTACACAATTCAGTGGACAAGAACACAGACAGGGGTCACCTAGGAGTTGTCATGCTGACTGGTTCTGTTTCCAGGTGTAATCCATGGAATCAGGTTGTCCTAAGATCCAACATGACACCAGAAATGTTGGAACACAAGCATTCTATCATCGAATGATAACCT